>LKNJ01001037.1:50461-117979 GCA_002120245.1 Maccullochella peelii
CATCTTTCAAAGAAGGCAAAGGAACAAACGGCAGCAAAAACCAGAAAGTGCACCCAACACCTCCTCAAAGCCAGTAAGGACACTTACATGCGACCACAGTCGGAGTGCTTGGCGATGTTCTTTAACGTTAAGGCAGCAGTTAGTCGTATGTGTTTGGTCACTGGTCCCTCTTTCTCATCCTAGCAGAGGAAACAAGAAATATATTCATGGGTTCCACTTTCAGATGATTCGGACAGGTTTGGATATATGGTAAGACAAACGCTGAATTTTCATTTTTCTAGTTGTAATAGTGACATGGCAACAAGTGTTCTGACACACTTTTCTGTCCCAAAAACGGAATATCACTTACAGACAAGTATTCTTTACAGTAGCAAACGCCATAATATGCTAAATGATGGGGGTTGTATTAACAGTCTAATTGAACATTTTTATTAATTTCCGCAAGTCTTCTATCATGTTTGTGCAGATTCCAACCTAACAAAAGACCTGGAAACGACCAAATTCTTTCCCCCCCTTCTTTCCCCAATTGACTGGAATCCCACTGTTTCCAGTCAATCCTGGAAACAGTGGGATTTAAAAGCTCCAGAGCAGCTTATGTCCACCTCGTCAGACAAAAGTGTGTGTGTGTGTGTGTGTGTGTGTGTGTGTGTGTGTGTGTGTGTGAGTTTTATGGAAAATCAGGGAGAAATGTGGTAACAGTCAGCCTTGTTCTACTCACAGTGAAGTCCCTGAAGACCAGGTTTCGAGAGCCTCTGCGTAGGGCCATGAGAGCTGCGCTCGGGTGATTCACAATTGCTTTCGGTGCTCGCGGTGTCGGAGTACTGCCTGCCGCTGGCGGAGTCCTTGACAACACATCAAGCATACACACGACACATCAATGTCATTTGTCAAATCACCACCACCAGTGCACAGTCTATTTTATCTACCATTTGAACTGCATTTTCTTATAACGTCCATCTTGACACACTGGACCCAAATAAAATCATCCAGTTCAAACACAAACAGGTATAAGGTGTAGTTTCAGGCATCAATCATGTATCAAGATTAATAGAGAAAGGTCTATGTACTGGGAAGAAGTCTGATTGGGACTTTGCGCCTGCTGCTCCTCTAGTTTGAGTCCAGCCAGCAAAGCCTCTCGAGAACAGTGCTTATCCTGGAAAAGAAAGAAAGAACGGAAACCATTTAGATCAATCTTGTACAGTATTTTGTTGTTATAATTTTATGTTGTTATAATATATATAAAAAAGAGAAAGTGGAGGGAGTCTCACCTGTAGATGTGTGATGAAGGACAGTCTCTGCCGGGGAAAAGGTTCACATCCCTCCCATAGACAATGGCCTCCATAACCACCTTTCCCACCATGTTCCGTTGCTGCGTGGTAAAACACCTGAGACGGCGTTTCGAACCACCTGGAGAAGAAACGAGAACAAGTCAGCAGGAGCTCGACCGAGGATAACTATGAAGGAGAGGCAGCCGGTCCGTCTCTGACACGTACCGTTTACAGGACTGCCACAGACACTTGAAGTTCTGCCCTGCTTTCCTGCTCTGCTCTGGCGGTGCTGCGGGGGTCTGCTGTGCTGGGAGGTGAGGGCTGTGGTTACCCGCCGGCGCAGGCTGGCATACAGGGGGCGGGGACGGGTTAACGGTAGGCTGTGGAAGAGTTCAGAAAAGTCAAATCGATATGAATTAATAGAACATAAATGGAGACACCATCAAGAGATGATCCTCATTCCATATAAAAGACATTTACCGTTCCTGACATATTAACTCTTAAGTACTTAAGAGTTAATATAGAAGTTATGAGTCAAGACTGTTGCTTATAAAAACAAAAAGACTTTTTGGAAGACAGAATCGCAAGCAATTCTAAATGTTCATCAGTTTTGCCCCCCCCCCCCCAATAGCCCCCCCCCCCCCAATAGCAGCTATCTATCTATCTTTATGAACTCCTCATTAAAGCTCTTGTTGGCTGAGATGTAACCGAGGCCCGTCTATTGGCAGAAGTTGCTCTCTCAGCTGCTTTGCTATAGGAGGTGGGTATCGGTGAAAGCCACATGGTCTTAACTGGCTTCACCTTCTTAACCTCCTTAAGTGTTCACTCATCACACCTGAACCCTTCCAGCCAACGCCACAAGTGATGAGCAATAAGTGCAGACTTTGGAAAATATTTCCCACTTGTCAATCATGCTTTTTCGCAGGCGTATGGATTAATTTGAAAGCTTACTTTACAGTGGAAGTTACTGCCCCCTGCAGGTCTACAGAATCAGATACTTTCAAAAGGGGAGAGGAGATGCTTTACATTCCACAGCTGACTGACATTCTCCAGGATTTTCAGTTGTGCAAAAAGGTAACCCATCTCCTGTTACACTTGTAACTGTCCCACCAAGCTGACTTTCCCTTTTAACAAAATGATTGTTATTTGATACACTGGTCTTCAGTCGGATGATTTACACACAGCCAGTCATAACATTCATGCAGTAACAGGCTGGTGTAGCATACAACACACCAGACTCAACTGGAATCTTAAATTAAAGCCATGGGAAAATATTGTAATGAGAAACATTATTCTATTCAACATGCAAACTCGGCAGTAAACACACACACAGCAATTTGAGTACCAAAAAGTCCCTTTCTAACTGCACAACACTTTCCAAACACAATTCCAAGTTATTGTCAGATTTTAGTCTGTGGCCTGACATTAAAATATTACACACCTACTACATAATGTGCTACTTCAAATCAGTTACATAACCGTATTTCATGATCCAATACTGGAACTGTATTAAAAACATACCCTGTGTGATGTTTTGATGAGTTGCCCGTGTTCTACCAGCAGGTAAATGAGGATACACAGCATGCCATTTTACCCATGATGCTCATTTTAGTGTATTTTATGGCATCTCATAGACAGGAAGTAAAAAACAACAGAAAATACATGCGTTTCTGTAATCTTTGCTCAGTAAAAAAATGCCAATGGACAACTCTTCCTGGCTTTTGTTGTTGTATTATTGATGGCCTCTCTGTTGCCGTTTTCACTTGGTTCTATTCCACAACTGAAAGAGCGTTTGCTGCTCTTTCTTGGTGAAAAAGTCACAGAATATTGCATCACACTACATAAACCCTACATAAAAACTGAGTGTCAAATTAAAGCTGTATCTCAACTAAGACCACAGACCAAGACCACAAATTACAGCTTCCAGATAAATGTTTTAGGACAATGTGTAAAATGTCTAAAAATCATACAAACGGAGTTATTTAAACATGTGTAAACTGTTTTTTTCCCAGTCAGTCAAAAATGAACAGATTATATTTCCATCCTGAAAACGGCAGAGTTTATGTTACAGTATATGGGTCATAACTCATGATGGCTGGCATTGTGCAAAACAATAAAAAATAAAATCATGAAGAATATTAAAAAAAAAAGAAATGTTTTGTCCATATTGCAGTGCAGGTTTAACAAGCATATGTTTGCAGTAGGAGGTGACCCCAACCTGTCTGCTAGACTGTGAAGGGAACCTATAATGTGTTCTGGTGATGTACATAAATCTGTGTTTGTTTACAATGAAAAACATACTAACATCCATGGCTTGGTAATGCAAATACTCACCCTAGTGTGTCTGTGACAGACATTCAAGACACATTTAGTGGCAGACCTGACATCAAGCCACACTGCTAGAAGACAGGATAAATGTGAGTTACTGTGAGACTAACCCTACAATGACTCACCGTTGTGCCAGCTGCCTGTGTGGGTGAGCAGTTCCTCTGCTGAGTGGCGTTCTCTATTGCTACTTTGGCTACTGTGCTTGGGTCTGTTCCTGCTGGCACCGCCACCATGGTGGCACTGCTGCCTGCGTTGTTGGGGTCACTGATGGTGATGATCCGTACTCCCACTTTGTTGGGGATCCCCGAGGATGCTGCCGCTGCAATGCGGTCCTCGCTCTCAGCCGGTCTCTTGAGACCTCGAGCCTCAGAGGCCACTCCATTTGCAGGAGAGGCAGCAAGACTCTGGGAGGTAAGAGTGACAGTGGAGGGGAGGGTGGAATTGGGGAGTAGTTGCTGTCTTAGCACAGACACAGCGTGGCCCAGCCCCAAAGGTCCATTGGTTAATTCCGAGGGAGGCCTGTTGCCTACTGCCTGGGGTCCATTGGCCAGGCGCTCAGCCTGCTGGGCTTTGGCAGTGTCCTGCTGGGGGGTAGGAGGACTTGGGAGAAGGGGGTCTGACCCATGACTCTTCTCAGAGGGGCCCACCTCCCCGTTCCCCAAGTATTGTTTGGAAGCAATGTGATTTGGAATGTTTTTGTTAAAGTTGCCACCACTGTCACCCCGATCAACGTCACACACCCCGTTGACTAGAGTCTTTTTGGGGTCGGGGTTGCCCTCCAGAGGGGTGTTCAGGCCGGGGGAGAGGCCCTGCTTCCCATTAGCAGGATGACTCTCCATAGCTGGGCCATTGAGTGCCCCCTGGCTGTTCCCTGAGTGGTATGGAGGTAGATTAGACTCCATGCACTTCCGACCATTTAGCAGCTTAGCACCTGCCGCAACATCACCGTTACTGGTTTTGCCGTTGGAGGAGTCTCCTTCTGCCAAAGAGGAGTTCTCCATAACCTCTATCTTTCTCTCATGGACGTGCAGCCCCGTGGCATCCTTGGCCTCCTCCTCCTTTTGACAAATTATCTTGTCTCCTCTGAGGGGAGCTGGCAGTGGTGGTGGTGGCGGAGCTGCTGGGGCGTGGTGGGGCACTGTTCCAGTAGAGAATGGAGGAGGGGCAACTACCGGAGCCACAGCACCCTGGCTGACAGCGGCGACGGCAGCAGTAGAGGTGGTGAAGCCAGTGTTTGGGACCACGGTGAATGTGACTTGTCCAGCTGCCGTGGGGCCCTGAATGATGGCAGCTGTCCCCGGGCTACTTGTGGAAATGAGCTGGCCTGGCAAGAGCTGGACCGTCTGGAGGGCTGGGGCTCCTGCAGCAGGAAGCTGACCAGGAACCAGCTGGACATTGAGCTGCTGGGGCTGAGGAGAGGGATTCTGGGTGCTGTAGCTTGTCTGGTAGATGACCTGTGGACTTGGGGCTATCGTGCTGTTGGGAGGGGGCACCTGCGGAGCGGGTAGGATTAGCTTTCCTCCCGGAGTAGAAGGCCCTCGCTTTGGAAGCAGTAGCTGTTTGATCAAGCTGGACTCAGTGGAGGTAGGCTGAGAGGGAGGAGTTTGGGAAATAATTTGGAGCTGTGGCTGCTGTTGATGTTGCTGCTGTTGATGTTGCTGCTGCCGTTTCATGGACAGTGCGTGGCTGACAGTTTGACTGGATTGGACCTGGGTATTGGAGTGAGAAGCAGGAGGCGGGCAAGGGCTGGAAGCAGCTCCAGGCTGCCCTGCTATCTGGATAGTCTGGGCACCGGGGTTGGCAAGAACGATCTGGTGTATGGCAGGGGTGTAGGCGGGGCTCTGCTGGGGGTTGGGACTGACTATGACGACACTCTGCGCCTGCTGCTGGTTGGGAGTGGCTATCGTGGCTGCTGGTCCACCTGACTGGTTTGGCGCTGGTTTGGGGGCGATATTCTGAAATGTGACGCGTGACCCTTGGGAATTGGGAACACCCGCGATACTCAACACCTGGCCACCCCCAACCTGGATGGAAGAAGAGGGTGTCGATGTCGCAGTAACACACTGAGGATCCACCTGGGGAGGGGTTTGAGGCAAGGGTGGGTGCTGGGTGATCGGAGGGCACACACCTTGTACCCTGGCGGTGAGGATGTGGCCCTGTGGTACCTGCTGAAATAGCGTGACAGGCGTCCCTGTGGGGAGCATGGGTGAGTGTTGCTGCTGTTGCTGAGCTGCAGGGTTCTGGGGGCTGTGGTTCTGTGTGGCCGGTGCTGACGTCGGAATCTGGACCACTGGACCAGGTCGGACCTGTTGCTGCTGCACTGCTGCCAGAGGATTTGGTGGTAACTGCGGAGGCACCTGTGGGGTCACCGTGTGGCGGGAAACAGTCGGGTGGCTTGCATGGGGAGGTTCCTGTGCAGTCAAGGCCATGGATGGGGCGGCACCACCAGTGCTGAGGCTGGGGCCCAGGGCGCGGACAAACTGGGGTCCAAGACCGAGATGCCCGGGAGGTAAACCTGGTCACACATTCAAACACACACACACACACACACACACACACACACACACACACACACACACACAGAACTGTTTAGGTCCAAGATGCAACAACTAGTTTTCTCAGTTTACAAAGAGTCTTTTTAATCTTCTGATACATAGCCACTATGGACATACACATCAGAACACTGATTTTATTTATTTCTAAAAGCAGTCAATGGGGCTTTAACAGTAACAGAACAGGCCAATAACTTAGGATTATCCAAAGTGGACACCGCATCATGCAAGCTGGATACAGTCTTACAATAGAAACAGTGCTAAAACCTCAGAATCTGATATATTTTTAAAACCAGGAATGGGCTGGAGATTCACTGCTGCGCCAGTGACTCTTAATTAATGACAAGAAGGCAAATTCTGTTTAATTCACAGCATCCCTTTAATCAACCCCAAAGGGGCCACACGTGGGGAGCTAGGCTGACTTTGTTGCTCCATTCGATACAAGCTATAATGACCATGATGTTCACGTGATTCAAATGTCGAGTTTTTGTTGTCATGTTTGATGTTCTTTAATGTATTTTGGGCTCGGTTACTCCTCTCTCGGACACGGGCCGGTTTAGGACAGAAAAATGCGGCCCGAGCCGCACTCTAGTGTGACACAGCTTAGCAGCCTTCCTTTCAATTTCCTCCGAGTAACTTCTTTTCCTGCAAACATTTTCTCAATATGTTTGCCCTTGCAATTAGTTCAGCCATCTTGGTCTCAGCGGTACCAGTTCTGCTCTCTCAATATCACTACGTGATATGGTGCCTTTTCTTTTCCTCCGTTGCTCTTTAGTTTCTGGCATTTGGATCTTGCCTGTCCTGCCTTTTGTGTCAAACATGTCAAAAGTGACCCAGAAGGGAAACATATACAAGACTCAGCATCTTAGGTGGCTAAACAAAACCTGATGCATGTGACTTTCATTTATCTATAGTTTCATGTGTAGCATTTTTAACTTTGTAGCTAGTGTAGCCTCTTACGGTGTGAACCTTCCCATTATCGCTCCCAAAGAACAAGTGAACGAAAGAATGTAAACATGATTTATACTAATTCTACCTGGAGGTGGGGCCTGAGGGTCTGCAGGTGCTTCGTGTCGGGCTGCTGGAGGAGCTGCTGCCGGATTCTGCTGCTGCTGCTGGTAGTACAGCTGGATGGGCAGGGGGATGGACCGTCGCCTAAGCCCCACCAGGAGAATCTGAACCTGACCGTTGGCCTTGGGCTCCTCTTGCCGGCGCATTGTGTGGTTGGGAAAAACAGTCCTGTGGTGGCAGGAGGAGACGGAGGATCGTCACAAAGGGAACATCGCAAAGTTAAACATTTTCTACAAATTTAGCTATTCAATGTATTCATCTATCTATTCCAAAATACTGAATGGGAAGCAACTAAGAGTTTTCCCAGAGCAAACTGATAATGCTTTTCTTTTTCATTTTCAGTCCCGTCAGGCTAGTGGAATATAAAAGCATCAGACGTGGGAAGAAATGGGACTAACCGCAGACACTTGAGAAAGCCAGTGGAGTTCAAGATGTTGCTTCTTCCCATTTTACTGCACGTGGCCAGGTACTCGGAGTACATTTCTGATCGAGACACGGAGCCCTCGGGGTTTGTCTCAAAGTGTGCGTTTAGCCTGTTGGAGAAACAAAACCACACATAGCGGTTACTATGCAAGCAAAAAAAGATGCTGACATGAACTACAGACACAAAGGCAGTGAAGTACAAGGACAATTCTACATTTCTTCTCTCAGAAAAGAAATTTATTTTTGTATTGTAATCAGAATTCACATTTATAGATTCATTAATCTTACCACTGCAGTGTAAATTTTTCCCCATCTAGTTCAACAATACCAGGTGGTGGTTGAGTGGATTGAACTGGGACTCTTGTTACTGAAGACACAAAAAGAAAAAAGAAAAAAAACAAACACATTTAAGGTTTAAAAAGGTTAATAATTCCGTATAATTGGTTTAATGTTAAAAGAGTGGCCTGCAAAGCAAAAGAAGAACATGGTGAGTTTGTCCATTGATTCAATAAACTTCCAAGTCTGTAATGCTCCCCTGGCTGTCCACTAGATGTCAGGAAACTAAACGCTTTGCAGCCCTGTGGAGCACATTGACAGCACAGGAATGACACCTTCCAAGGTTAGGTAGGTTTAATTCCCACCAGGGGTCACCTGTTAATTCACAAACTCAAGGTGCCTTGAGAAGTTTGGAAAGTCACTTTCACATCTGCATTTGATTCCTTTGTCTCTGCCCACCATGATACAAGCAGGCAGCAAACAACAAACTATTTTAAAATAGGTACAGAGATCTAAAACTACAGAGGGGTTCATTTTCTTGGTGGTCATGAATCAGCTCCTAGAAATGTCATCAATAACTGTTCAGTGCTTAATTGTTGCTTTTTAACTTTAATCATCTTTATTTTCTACTTTGAACAGCTGCCAACTGTTTCATCACAGACAAGAAAAGGTCCAAATATGGAACACTGCTCAAGTCTAGCCTTCCTTATTAATTAGCGAGTAAGAATTAAGAGATCAGAAAATTGCTTGAGCAGTGTGACTTGCTTTGTGTCTATTTAACTGGATTTTTCACCCTAAAAATTCCAAGCAACTTATTCCAAGTGACAGAGAAAAATGATAATAATATTCAGCAGGTGTTTCAGCCAGGACTGGTCCAAAACAAACTGGGCTGGTAAACCACTTTTAGTGAAGGATGCAGCGCAGTGCTCCAATGGCGCAGCAACAGATGAGTTAGTAAGTTAATTAGCTGTCAACTGGCAGTGATTCTGTATTTGTTACCCAGGTGGTTACTGATATTACAGTAGCTTTTGCAGATGTATTATTAAATGGCTTTTTGTCCCTCCCAGACCCAAATACTCAGTCGTAGAATCAACTAAAGACCTAGGGGGATTCCTGTTACCTTCACTCTGTATACCGTGATTCACGGATGGCCACAACAACCTCACATGGATTTGTTGTTGCGTGCCACCTTGTGCTCATTTGTATTATTTACATGGCCTTCTTAATTTTATTTGCATGCAAATGCCCCTACCATCCGGGCGCCTGGGCATCCGTGAGCCAAGTCAGAATAAACAAAAGGTGTTTTTTAAAAGTTAGACATATATATAGATATGGAACAACTCAATTCTAGATTAAGTTTTGTGCAGCTTTAAAATATAATACTTTAGTGAAGGTTAGTCATCCACTGAAGATACAGTGTATTCCAGATTTCCAGTGGACCATAATATTTTAGAAAAAAATCCAAAGCTGTGTTTATTCCCTGTACCTAAGGTTCAAAGTTGACACATGAAATTCCCTTATAGAGATACTGCTGTAAACTAAATGATATGACAGCACTGTGATGAAACACATCACTGCTGCTGTTAATATTGACATTTCTTACCAAATGTATAAAAATCAGCAATTCATGGGTTGAAAATGGCTCAACACGCCATCCACTGTTTTCAAATCAGCCCTGAACCTGCGAGGCCAATACTGACATAAAGTCAACTGGTTGGGACCTGTCTACATCATGAAATTTATACTAAATAAATAAAAATAAAAAAATAAAAAATAAAAAAAGACTAATCAGTGTCAGTCAGTCTCCCCGTGTCCACTGACCCACACACTACATAGCCTCCTACAGTTGTTGTTCCCTTACTCCTCTGGAGGGTTCTAGCAGAAATTGAGGGCATAGTTACACTTTAATAATGCTAAAACTGACCTTTGGTGGTTATATCAGCTAGCAACACTCTACTCAAATCAAAGCAAAACAAAGTTATTTTACTCTACCAGTAATGTTCCCGTTTCCCTAGCAGGTGGCCAAGTGTATAAGCTCTTGTTAAGGCAGAAAAGAAATTGTCTTTTCTAATCAAGGGGCACAAGTTTCATTCAACTCTCTTCAGCAGGGTCAGAGGTGATGTGTGACGAACAGACGGAGGCCATGAACAGTCACTCACCGGGCGCTGGTGCTCCCTGCACGGCTGCAGGTACCTGCTCCACCAGCTGTGGCCGCACCTCGGCTGCCAGGTCAGCGTTGGCCTGGTGCTCGATCAGCCGCACCGCTGTCAGGGCGTCGGGTCCAAACGTGTGAAGGTCAACTGACACTAAACGCACCAACAGGTCTGACAGGGGAGGAGGAGAAAGAAGAGCAGTCACATTCCAGCAGATCATAGAAATGTTTCATTCCTACAGGAATAATGCAATCCAAACCCAACCCTTAAAGATTTTAAGGGTAGAAGGAAAGAGACATTGTCATTTGAGGCAGTTATTCATGAAAGGAAAGACTAACGTGACAAAACTTGGCAGGAAGACAAGTTAACAAAACTCTATTAAACCCATGTGACTTAAGATTTCAAGCCCTGGTATTGACTTATTAAGAAGAATGAACTGCAATGCACTTCAAAAGCAATTAAAACGTCAAGACACGTAAACTGCCATGGTATGTTTAAAAAAAAAAAAAAAAAAAAAGATAGAGGATTCATACCTATGCTATGGTCGACGGAAGCGATCTTGCTGCAGGGAATCTCTCCGAGCTGGGCCAGCAGGTACAGCACCTCCAAAGAGGCCATGAGGAGCATGAGGTCAGGCAAGGTGAGGAGCATCGTTACCTCCCTGTACGAGTCCTGGTCCACGTACTCGCAGATTAGCACGCCGTTGTCCTCCGCCTTGCTGAGGTTGCCCAGGATTTCCATGGCTTAAAAAAAAAAAAAAAAAAAAAAAAAAAAAAGAAAGGACACACAGAAATAACACATGGAACTTGAGACGCTTCACATAGCATACCAACACTAAGAAGTCACCACAATGGCCTGCCGGAAAACTCACCTCTCATTTTGAGAAACCTGTCCCTGGACATCAAGCATTTGGTGATGGTGTGAAAGATCAGATGAGTTGTCCGAAAGTCAACGGGGTCCAGCTGGAGCTACAAGAAGTCAGAGCAGATTTATTCAACGATCACAGTGATACACAAACTAACACTAAATGCACCGAACCGAACAAAAGCGTGACTTGTTCCTATATTTAAAAGCAGGAAGTTGCCCAAAATCTGATAATACAAAGCTTTGCAGTATCCTATCTGAAGAATATGTTAAGATCTCTAAACCCAACCATCCAATTAATGCCATCAAAGGCTTAACTGATTGTATCAGGGGCCCTATGCACACAGTTTCTAAAAATAGATGTGGGGGCTCATCTACATGCATCTGATCCCAATAAATGTGATATTAAAATTGATGCGAGCCCCTTCACTGAACAGTCTGCCACTATTTCACTAACATTCTCCATTTCTAAATCGAAGACTTTTTTTTCCCCTCCTATGTTGGATTACATGGTTTAAGTTCTACGTAGGTCTATAACTGCTAGAAAATGTCACAGTTCACCTTGGCCAAATAAATATGTAAAAAAGAAAACAGGCGTTTTTCGACTGGAGGAACTTTTCCATAGTTTGTTCGTTTTGGCTGAACTCATGAGCCAATGCAGCACCGGCAACCGCCATCTTTAAAAACCTGTGAAAATCGTTAGCCGTGTAAACAACATGGTAGCCTTAAAAAAAAAAAAAAAAAAAGGGAACAAAACACGGACAAATGGACCGACACTTGTAGTGGTCATATGTCACGGAGAAGAGACGTTGCTATACCAACTGCCAGCTGGCTTACATCACTTCAGCGTTCCCATTGGCAGTGCAAATGCAAACAGAAAAAAAGACCTTGAAGGTATGTAGTTCTCGGGGGAGCTTCCCAGTGGGCAGTTCCTCTCAGGAAGTCCCCAGAACTGTTTGGTCCTAAAACTCCTACTGTCCCCATTTCTTAGGAAACCGTAGCTACAGCGGATTGTGTTTATAAAACATACCATTGGTCCATCCCTAATGAACCAAGCAGACACACAGTGGCTAGCAAGCACATTTTCATATTAACATCAGCTGTTTGGCTAGCTATTTCAACAGCCTAAAAAGAACAACTGCTTCAACCACGCCCCCTTAGTTACTGTTGCTTTGCCTGTCAGGCTCTCTCTTCTCACACAGCACTTATGCAGTTGCAATGATAACGGAACTCCTTCCGTTTAGGAAATTTATTTATTTATTTATTTATTTTTTGAAACAATGGGTACAAAAGCATGCTTCTAATTTCTAGCCGACAGCTGTTGATTTTGCCGGCTGAAATGTCGCCGGCAGATTATATCAGCTACAGCTAGCTAGTTAATTAAGCTAATGTTAGCTCCATGGATTGGTTGAAAACTCAGGCTGGCTTTTTAATGTTTTTTTATTTTTTTAAATACTACACTGAATGTGCTAGTCCAAAACGGGGCTTTAATGTAAAAAAACTACAACCCCACAAACAAACGTACAGCAGTTAGTTAATGATGTGCTCTTTAGCCTTAAAATAATCAGTTACTACTGTAGATAGTCAGCAACACACCACCCCCCAAACTCTTCAAATACAAAGCATTGCTTTTACTACAGCCTAACGCACATCACTTCTGACAGACCTGCTATGCTTAGTTACTGTTGCTATGCTATGAGTGGACCATCGCTGTACAGAGGAGGGGTTTGTTGAACAGTCAATTAAATCTGATAGTGTACTACACAGTTTACATGGTGGGTTTTTTTGGCCCTTCTCAAGCTCTAAAGCAGACTGTTTTGGAGTAGAGCTGATGGCTAAAGACAACACAGTTTACGGTGTCACAGTAACCTACATTTGGAAACAAATCTTCCCCATCAGGCATGTCACTCTTACTACATTACTGAACTGACCCAAATCCATAACATCAGTGGCTCTTTTCATGTCTTGCTTATTATATTTGGCTGAATGTTTTTGGCATTGAACACTCTGCCCCCCCAACGCAGAATGAGAGCCCCAAACAGTAACACCTGACCAACCTCGGCAGCCACGTTGCCCAACGTGTCAAGTCCAAGCTGTCGGAGTGAGATGAGGTTACAGTGGGCACAGAGCAAAAGGAAGCGCAGGCACGTTCGGTTGGCCGCCAGCAGCTTGACGTTGGCCTCCTCGAAGGAGAGGTTTCGCAGGATAACGGCAATCTGCAGCACCCGCTGGGCCTCCATGTCACTGATACCCAGGTTCCGTGGCGGGTGGAAGAGGCTCTGCCAGCGCTCCTCGCACGATGTACCATCTGCAAAGAGAACAGAGCGAGAACGATTTAGAGCTCCGTGCCAGATGAGGGTGTGAGCACATATTGCTCAACAGATATAATTAGTGTTCACCTTTAAGAATCACATGCTGCAAGAAAAAAATAACCTTATATAATTTTCTGTTTTCTAAAATATAAAGTATTGCTTTGCGTTGTCATTTAAGGACTTGAGCTTCCTAATATTATACCATGATTTGTGTCCTTTGTTTGTCATGTATTACCGTTCAAAAGTTTGGAATAGAAATAGAACGTTAGTCTAGGGTTAGCAATATTGGATCTGGATCACGGAATATTAGCTGAAGATACTATGGACTGACAAATCACAGTTTAAACCTATTCAAGGAAAGAAGAAAAACATCAATACAACAGGTGATCCCAAACTTTTGTGTCCAATGTCTCCAACTGGTGCATCTCATTTATTCAGTCTTGTGGTACCAACGTTTTATTCCATGTGATCTTTGCTTTTACTCATTGTTAAAAATCTTTTGTAAAGGGAATGTGAAATACTCAGTGTATGCAAGGTTGGGACTTCTAGTAGCAAGGAGAAAGAGGGGTTAAAAACAACATCCCACCGCAAACTCACAGGTAGTACACAAGACAAACTGAAAAGGGAGTCGCAGCAAACCAAGGCTGCACACCTGAGCATGTCACAGCATTGTAGGTGTCAATAAATATACCATGGGAGCACACAGGAGTGTACCCTTTTATTGCTTTCTGTGGCTTTTAGCACCAAGTGTGTTTACCTTGTGCTGGGCTGCTCTTGTCCCAGATCAGCTCCCTGACTTCAACGTCCTCCACCACTTCTTTCCAGAACTGCAGAAGAACAGCAGATGTTAGCAGTGCATTGGAAAAGTCTAATTGTATAGTAAGTTAATTGCAACTGTCATGTTAACAGTCTGTCAGATAACGGACCTGACTAACTCATCAATCTCCAGTTACTGTAGCATGACCATAAACAAAACCCATAAAAACTAAGGTTAACACGGCAATTACTAAGAATGAGATTGACTTACTCACTGGCAGGTAAGCACTTTGAAACTATAACCTTAATCCATCAATTTATTATTAAACTCCTATAACACTGTCACAGTGGACAATGGACAAAAAAGAAAAAAAGAACAATAGTTATCATGGGTTTTATTCCACACATTCTTCTTCCTTCTCAAAACCCTGGATCCTTCATTACCCACAATGCAACTTGACCGCCTAAGCTAGTAGCGGCTGATGTAGCCTCGAGCAGAGACGAGCAGCGGGCTGCAGAGGTCTGGTAAGCTCACTTCTTTCCAACTCCACTCCCCCGGATTTTTTTCATTTTCAAACTTGTAGTCCTCAGCCCCAACTGATGCTGACTCAAGTGACATCACTAGAGGCCATTTTTCAGACTTAACACAGCTCCCTCTAGAGACACTAAAGGCTTTTTACAATTTGAATATATTCTATAGTACTCCCCGGCACCTGTAAACAGCTCTTGAATCTGGCACTAGTGCCACTATATAGTTATTTTTGCCCCTAATCATGAAAACTTGCACTGTTATTAAGACCGCCTCCCCCTAATAACACAGACCAAAGCCTTCTGAATTGGCCTTGAGAAAGATAATGGACTTCTATTGGCTGACTATGACCTCTGACCTCTCCTGAGGACTAGTAGCCACAATACTGCGCTCATGACTGAGGATAAATCAAACACTACATTCATTATGAGTCATGACTTCACTTTTACGCATGCCTCTTGAATTGAGTGAGATCAAAGTGAATTGACCTCCATTCTGTTTTAAAGATGCCTCAGAGAAAATGGCTCTCTGATGTTCCTCTGTAAGGGGGAACCGCTGTATTTTCTGCCAATCTTCACACTGTAAAGAGTGAAACGGATGTCCTGTGGCTTCTCGGTGAAAGCAGTATTTAATAATGGCCGAACCAAGAGACATATATTTAGCAGATGACATAACAGGTCACACAAATAAAGACTTTGTTTTTTACTTTACCCTGACAAAGTCCCGGGAGGTTTTCTCCTTCCAGTCCGTCCCGAATACCCCGGAGAAGCTGCCTAGCGCTACAAAAGGCACAGATGGAAGGTTAGAGTAGAGCATCAGAGTTCAGTTCAGAGTACTTATTTGTCTCTATTCCCTTGCTCTTCAATTCCCCCTTGATGGATTGTATTCAGGATGTGCTAAGAACAAAAAACCTCTGATCCTAGAACAAAGAGGTGAGAAAGGAGGGGCAAAGTATTTTCAGTCTTACCCCCAGAATAATTCTTCTTCTGTAGGGCTGCACAATTAAAATGAAAACTAGGTTTCCCTAAATAAAATTAGGATTATAAAAGTAACTTTAATTTACTTTAGACATCTTAAATGAACGTATAGCAGACACACTGAAGTTCACAGTTTTACCAAAATGCAGATATTCTACAGTGACTAAATGTAAAGAATCAACAGTCTAAAGTGATGTATATTGAAGCGAGAAACCACTTCTCCCACTGTAAATGACTTCTCTATCCTGCTAAAAAGTAAAGAGCACAATCTTGAGCGAGGTTGGGAACGTACAGTCGTCGAAGACTCCGGCGTGGGCCAGCAGCAACGTGACCAGTTTGGGGTCCTTGTCCAGCTGCATGGAGTGCTTGCTCTCGTTGGAAAGCAGAGTGCAAACGTTGACAGCAAAGTCCACTTCGTTGGGTAGGCCCGAAAGGAGAGACAGCACCAGTTTGTTGTAGTCACACGGCGGAGCGAAATCCGTAGACAGTCCATAGCTTTGGCGGAGATAGTCTGGAAAGGAAAAGAAAACGTATCTCAGAATTACTATACACATTCCATAATAAAACCATTGAAATGGCTTTGACTTGTTCGTACACCCACCTAAACATTTGCTGGACAAGTTCCAGCAGCACAGTAACTAAATAAATGGTTGCCAAAACATTGCTGAATACCATTTTTACTATAAATGACAAAAATCTATAAACATGCAGCTTGTAAATAATAAATGTTTTGTCAGGTAACACATTTTTAATACATTTAAATTAGGGATGGGCATGAGTACACGAGTACTCGTTTTGGATGTCAGTATTCGTTCAACGTATAGAGTAATCACATTTTTTTGCTTTGTACAAGAAAAACAAATATAAATGTAAATTGACCCTGTTCTATATTAAAAGTTTACATTTTGTGGACGGGCTGCAGTGATGTAACTGCTATGAATATCTGCACAGATCCATATCGCAAAAATGATACATCTGCACAGCCGCAGAAAACTTCAACGTTTTCAGTCAGACATCAGTCGATAACGCTAACAGGCAGAATGGCGACCAGGCGTAAGAGTGATGTTTGGAAGTATTTCGACAAAATAAATGTAATGAAGGCAAAAACAGCACCGTTAACAGGCAACTAAATAATTGCATTTTAAGGTTTGTAGATGTTTTTTTCTTTATGTAGGCTAATCTCTACAGTCTGTGCAGCACAGAAAGGTACCTTAACCTCTATCACATTTTTGCTTGGGTGTTCATTTCGGACCCTATTCTTACGTTAGATTTTTTTTGCAAGCACTCGAGTACTCTAATAATTTAATGCGAGTACTTGAATATGGAAATTACTTAAAATGCCCATCCCTAATTTAAATACTGTTGTAGAATAGGCCCTCCATAAATGTCTCTAAATGGGAAAAATACATATAGTACTGTTGCATTTAAAGCCAAGAAATGAAGCACTGCAATACTGCCCACGCAAGCAAAAGTAAGCACAAATGGCTTTAATGTATACAGCGTAATGTTAATGATGTGAAATATAAACCACTGTCATGGCCTTTGACCTGAAGATGTTCGTCTCTGGAGGAGATACAGAGAAGAAGTGAAGCAGGGCAAGGCAAACAACACTGTAGAGGAGTTTGGATTTTAAAGTCATCAGTGCAATATGTGAATCTAGCAATAAAGTCTGTTGCCTCTGCACACCTTCAGCCAGTTTAACTTGGATTTATTTTACCTTTAACCGTTTTTAAGCAAACCAAATGGGGCATCAAGCTGTTCACTGAAAGCTGTCTTTAGTTCAAATTAGTTTGATGAGCCGTGTCTTGTCTGACTGAGGAACGTGAACGTTCTCTAGCTTCTAATTATGTTTGTCTCTGACTCAGTCAACCTCCATGATGGGCTTTTTATAATTAAAAGACTTCCAGTCCTTAATAGCGGAGATCCCTGTGTGGGGGAAAGAATCATGACTTGAATGTTATTCAGCAGCTCTAAATGGCAGGTGATGCAGTCTGCGAAAGTTTCCTCCCAACCTATGGTTTGATTTTCTACTAGCAATCATTTTGTGTGCATAGGTGTCATTTTTCCATGCAGTGGATATTTCAATTTGGTGCAGGATCTTTGTAGAGTGCTGCCTCTGGAAACCAATCGTAAAGCAGAGAGGAGTCCTGCTGAGTGAATATGATTTCCATGCTGAAAAGGTTTGCGCAGGCAAATGTAATTCAGCCAACTTGCCATTATAGCAGCAACAGCTCCATTCAAAAGCTGCCCGTCCCTGCTCATCTTCCAACACCCGCGGCGTACAGAGGTGCAGTGGACTGACAGTACGACATGTCATTTGACAGATGAGGCTTTAGGAGCAGAGAGAATTAAAAAGGTGTCGCAGGCCTACTACGAGCAAAACATGGCGAGACAACAGGGCAGCCCAAAGCTCAGAGAGAGATTTCCAAACCAACTGTCAAATAATTAACCATCACTGAGCCTGTCAAGCCAACGAAGCACGGTTTCAGCCTGCCTGTCTTAATACATTACAGTGACATTTAAATTCAGAGCATGGGGCACAGGCAGAGTACAGTTATGAAAGGTCTATAACAGAGATAGACCAATAAAGATATTAGCTTTTTGCAGATGTATCAATATCAGTGTACATGTCAGCCGATAAGCAACGAGAAAATGTAGTACTGAACTGCCAAACAAGGGCTACATCCACACAAACATTTTCATTTTAAAACGGCGTATTAAAACGAAAACGATCTCCGTACACACACACACACACACACACGCAAGAGTTATATCAATGTTTCAGAATGAATCTCATGCATATCACATGACCATTCACGTGCACTGTGTAAACAGGAAGTAGACTGTCTACTCTGTGGTTGGTTGCTTAGTTAGTTGCAGGAAATACTACGAACGAAGAACAGCAATGGAGAAAAAAGCAGAGATTTCTCTGCTTTGACCGACGACCAGGTGGAACTGTTACTGAAAGTAAGTGTTTTTGTAATTTGTTATCCATGTTGAAATAATCGTTTATTTTCTTCTGGAAAAGGGTCACGTGATAGGGATGTGACGAATCAGGGAAGGACACTTTGTTGCCGATAAGACCCAACCAGGAAGCGAACGTGGGGGTCTGCGTCATCATTTTAAAAACGTCTCCGTTTCCGCCCGTCCTCACTAAAACACAATCCTGGAGTTTTCAAACTAAAAAGGGGTCAGCAGCATTTTAAAAAGGTGTCAGTTTCAATGGTTAGAATTCGCTGGAGTAGAGTGGACGTTTGGTGCAAACATAGCGAAAATTATGCGTATCAAAACAAAAACAGTGTGGATGTAGCCTACGTTTCAGGTCATTTGGAAACAGTGTCACCATCAACATCCACTTAAGAGGACTGACAAGCAGTAAAATGTCTTGCTCTTCACAATTAAAAAATGAAACAAATCTAAGGGATCTGTATTTTTTTTAAACTCCCAATTAGTATTCATTTGAAGGCGTGTGTCTGACCACCCGGTGAAGGTAAGTCCAATATTCACTGTCCTTTTGGCTCCATTTTTAGTCTGCACCAACTCCTGAGGGCAATATCTGGCTCTTTAGGAGCTAAATGCTCCAATTAGAGCGATTACTGAACGACGTTAGAACGATGATTAGTGAATTAATCGATTAGTCTAACGACAGAAAATTAATCTGCAACTATTCTGAATCGTTTGCCATTTTTCAAGCAATTCAACATTAGCCGTTTCTAGCTTCTCAAATTTGAGGATTTGATGCTTTTTAGTCATATACAATAGTAAACTGAATTTCTTGTTATTCATCTATTTTCTGACTTTTTATAGAGAAAACGATATACACAGCCTTAACTTCATCACTGTTCATCAGCTAGTCGCTAACTTTGGTTGTCTGCCATCTGGTGCTGGGTAGAGCTTTTCATCTAAAAACAGCTGCCTGCTGCTGAAAATGACATGAGAGTGGCGATAGTGAACCAAAACAGTGAAGTTGTGAGCCGTAAAACCAAAAACAATGAGCTGAAAAATGCTATAAAAGCTCCAGAGTCAGGTGATAACTCTTTGTTATCGCCGTGTTTGTCACTACGAGTGACCCCTTTCACATACAAGTTGTCATTTCATCCATTGTTAATATAAAAATGTTTTTGATTATAGCAGCTTTAAAATTCGCCTGAGCATGTCTGCAAAAAGGTCTGTTCCAGCACTACAGGCAAAGAATCATCACTCAAAACAGCCTAAACGACAACAATAACAAGCTTTCAAAAAGAGTAGATTTGCACTGGTGGGTGAAAACCACTGTGTTCTTTAATGTCTGACTCATCTGGGTAGTGAGTGAGAAAAACTTACAAGCCACAGACCAAGTTCACCACTGGTCGCCATGTGCCTTTTCCCACCCTGGTCGTGTTTCGGAGTCTGATTGTTAGAGAAAAGAGCATGTAACTAAAAGGGCTAGGAGGCTCTAATCTAAACTGAAGTGGAGGGAAAACCAACAAGCACTTCCTCCTTCCCTTCATCAATAACTGCTGTCAGGCCAGTCAATTACCTCAGAGGCTCACCATGAGGCTAATGGACAGCTCGCATTCACTGTGTGTAAGCGGGGTTGGACGATATAGACAAGAGGGTGGCCTTGGCGACATGCAAACATTTTGTTTGAAATATGATGTGGTTACTCTTCCATCATGAAAGCAGCAGCATGCTTGGGTTTTTAAAAAAAAAATGTTAGTCAATGCTTTGGTGTGTGTAGGCAACTTCCAAGAATTAAAAGGCACCAACAATCACTGCAAATGCACGCTTCATAGCCTTGGTTCAAAGCAGAGCTTTGCAAGGTGAAAAGTGAATTAAATGAGTCAGTGTGTAAAAAAAGTGATAAAGGGGAAGTACAATGACCAGTTCATGACCCTGCTGCTTAAACAGCTCAGTTATGACAGGGGTCCTTAGGCAGGTTTGTGAAAGTAAACCTATCTGCTTTCTCTACACTTTGCAGTAAACGCTTCCTTTGTGTGAAAAGCGAGCATTATTGAGGCAGAATTAATCGAATGATTAATTGATTGAGACATGCAATAGTAGTGTTACAGTGAGTATTAGATTATGAAAAGAAATCACCATGGAGATTTTGTGTGAAACACAAGGAAAAACAAAAAGCCAAGGACATTTAGAAAAACTGAAGTTTGAAGAAATCTCACTTTACAGAGAGACAATTTACCTCGGAATCAGAATACCTCGGACGGAATCAGGCTGTTGCTCAGTAAACAGTGAAATATTAAGGTAAACAGCTAATGCTACAATGCTACATGGCAAGTTCTTCTTCACCTGGGTGTCTGCTGGTCTAATCGCCGGTGTGATTGCCGCAGCGTGACGTCGGGTTGCGTTTCTCCAAAAGCTGATTCTGTTTTAACTTTTTGCCACAAGCCACTGCGTTTTCTTCCCCAGCACCCCTTGCGGTCCCCACTGCCGCAGCCTGAACGCAGCACCCCCGTTCAAATGAATGGAAAATCCACGTTTTCGCCACAGCACCTGATTCTATCTGAATGTAGGCTAAAGTATAGATTTCATATCAAACTGCTCAGTTTGGAGATGATGCACTTTGTACTAGTTTGACCTGTATGAATGGGATCAATCAGAGGGATGCCTTGCTTTAACTGGGTAAAGGAATAGTTCCGACATTTTGCAAAATATGCTTATTCACTTTCCTGCCAAGAGTTAGATGAGAAAATTTATACCATTCTTATGTCTTTACATTAACAAAAACCTAACACCTACAAGCACCTCTAAAGCTCGCCGATTAACTTGTTATATTTCCAAGAGTTGAATCTGTGCAAAAACCCGAGTGGTAAACCGACAATTTAAGTTTTTACGGGAGGCTATGTGCCCGGCTATTCTTGGCTTGGACCAGTAACTTTCCGGACTCTCCACTAGTTGCCTAGCAACTTCCGCCAGCCAAGAAATAGTCTGGCACATAACCTCCCATAAAATGGCGATTTGTTATTTTTACACTTTTTTGTACAGATAAAACACACAAGATATAACGTGTTACGTGGTGACTTTTTGAGGTGCTGGCAGGTCTTTGTGCTAAGCTAAGAGGCTGCGTACAGATATGAGTGTGGGATCAACTTTCTCATCCAACCCAAGTGAATACGCGCATTTCCCCAAATTTCCAACTATTCCTTTAAAAAGCCCTGCTTTTTCACACTAGTTCAGGCACCAGTTCAAGTCAAAAAACAATATGCAGCCTGCTTGATTACAGCCAATGAAAACCTGATATGTTTTAATTAAACACACCACAGTGGATTCCTGAACAGTTATAAAGAAAAGTGTTTCACAAAGGGAACAATGTCAGTCCTGTAGCTTGTAACACTATTAGAGACTTGAACCTGTATCAAAACTTGCAATCAACAGATTTCCTTCCTCATCATACTCTTGTGACAAATTCAACCCACTAGAAAATCCTTGAAACAAACGATTATTGGTGAGGCACATTTTGATGCATATGTTTGACCTGTGGGCTGACAAGTTTTCCCATGCATCTCGCACACAGCGCTGATGAAGCGGTGCTTTGCTGTAATCACATCTGCGTGTGGAGATGGCCATGGGGCAGAGAGACAGAGACCGAGAGACGGGGTGAACTTCTGAGAGAAAATGAGAAATTGAGTGAGACAGAAAACAAGAAAGTATGCAAATAGAAACTGAATCCATGTACCTGATACAGACGTGACGGAGCCAGGAACCAAGAATAAACTTGTGACCACAGAGAGAGCAAGAAAGAATGAGAAAGTTTCTGAATAGTATGTATGGTGTACCCAAGAAGCCTACCTGATACAATGTGTTGCTGGTAGTTATAAGAGCTGGGAATTGCACCGATTGGAAGAGAGGCTTTGGGATTCCCCGGCTGCGCTTCTTCATCATCCTCGCCGAAGTGGTGGACTTTCTCATACTTCTCCAAGTATCTGCAGAGGAATGAAAAGAAAAATAAATAAAAACTGACGATGAGCCAAGACTTACTTGGTGTGGATTTTGCTGTGAATTTGTGCTCTACTTTCTTTCTAAGAGTTTAGTGACTTCAGATTTGTTTTTTTTAAATTATGCAAGCACATTTTCCTGTGAGCGCAGAAGCCTTGAAGTTCTTTCTCTGTGATACAGAGTACAAACTCCTAACTTATGGAGGACCGAAACTGCCAAAATATAAAAAATAAAAATAAATGACTCAATAAATATATTAATATGCCATTAAATGCACCAAAAACAATATTAAAACAAAAAATGTAGGCATTGATTAATTGATAAAATGGGACAAATTGATATTTGTTTTAATTCACTTGTGTATTTACCTTTGCATATAAACTCCCCAATTTATTTACTTTCCCAATTAATTTTCCATTTCATTTATTAATTAATTCTGTTATTTATATACTTCTCTATATTCTGAATTTAAAAATAAATAAATATAAAGGAAAATTAATAAAATGGGGAATTTTTATGCAAAGGTAAATAAATACAGAAGCAAATGAAAGAAATATCAATTTATGTCACATTTGATAAATTAATTAATGCCTACATTTATTGTAATATTATTTTTGGTGCATTTAATTTAATTTATTTTTGCAGTTTCAGTCCTCCATACTAACTGGTCACTGACAGTCTCAGCGTATTTAGAAATTGAAGTGGGAACAGCTTCTTATCAACTAAACACTGAGAATCAAGACTAACAAATGTCCCCCATTACAGGGAAACAGTTTCTTCTGTGATAGACTCCACTCCATCTTTCTCTAGTGTAGCACATCACGAACCATAAAAATGTGAAAGTACTGCAGGTTGGTTATAAATAAATGATAAATGTAATGTCACACATACCTAAAAGGATTGCAGCGTATCATAAATCATGATAACCCAGAGACAATGAATACAGATTTTTCATTCTTGGTTTGTTTTACCATTTAAATCCTTAAAAACGTTAGGGTGCTGCTGTCATGTTTTCTAGCCTAATCTTTAAATAAAGGTTCTACAAATTCACTTGAATTTATACTTGAATCTTGTGCTGTGCCTCAATTATAAAAAGGGGTGAAAAAATTATTCTCTTGAAAATTCTGCATCAATATGCAAAACTCCTTAATCAGAATTTTAAAATAATTTAGCAAGAATCAAACGTATTCACATTACAAAAGAGAAGCTAAAATGTTAAAGATAATTCTGTTTTTGTATAATATATTTATTACATTTTTATCACACAACAGAGAACAAAACAGCTCAGACATAGCATTAAAAATAAAATGAGTAGGTCAGAATAAGAAATAAAAATAAAAATGGTGGCCATTATATCCATCCCCAACCCTCGGCACCCCCTACAAGATAATTCTGTTTGTTTAAGATGAAACTAATTGGACTGTAAAACATAAATATGTCACAATGAATAGTGCCCAATATGGAATGTTACAGTAACGTATGAGCTACCCTGAAGGCAATTCAACATATTTTAACAAACTCTGAACTTCTTCCTCAAATTTAAAAGGCTACATTACAGAAACATTTTTGATTTCATAAAGCTAGACAAAAGCTATATTGTACACAGGTCGTGTCACACCACTTACATGTAAAATAACATTACAAGTCTCACCCCGGATTGGAGGGAAAAAAACCTGTTGTTGATGCCAGACAGAAGACTCAAACAAATGACAGCTGTCAGATATAAGGGTGAAATGAATGAATCGCCCTTTCTGTACCAGCTTCCATCACAAAGGCTCTACACCCGTACATACTGTCAGGGAGATTATTTGCTGAGACGGCAAAATGCACCCTCACGTAATTAAAACATGACATTGCAGGTTAATTCATCTAACTTTATAGGAGTAGCCTAATGCACCAGGACACTCAAAGTGACCTCAGCACTAAGAGCCAAAAACCCTTCCTTCACTGCTTATGATTCACTGAAAGCACAAATATGAATTTTTGGAACAACGGGCCACCATTTCATAAGCCAACCAGGATTATGAGCTGAAAAGAATGATTCCACCTGACCCAGTCAAACTAGAAACTACAGACAGATGAACACATGTACGTAGCACGGGCAGTTTAAGCATGGCTGAGAGACAAAGAGCGTCACCTACATCCAGACAACAGAGAATCGAAGGGAAAATGCTTCACGCAGTACCTCCCATTCTGTCTGACTGGTCTGAGAAATACAGAACAAACTTAGACACATTGTGGAGAAATTCAAAAACTAAAACCAAGAAGTTATCTTGCAGAATACCCCTTTAACTCAAGATAAAACATGAATCTACTTAGGACTTTGGTGCACACAAAAGTGAAACACAAAATGGTGAGACCATCCTTTTATTGCGCTGCACATTCAGAGATACTGACACAATTTAAACGTTTCATTTTAAAACGCAATTTGATAGCTACCACGGTGAGCTTTCACTTAGCTTTACTTGTTTTGGCAATCACTTCTACCAAGCCTATGGTGCTGTCAAGAGCCCAAAAGTGTTAGGTTAAGCATGATCTACATAGAAACAGACTAAAAAAAAGAGCAATGCACAATATGAGATAAGCAGGCCTTTGTATGTACATGTCACTGCAACATTGAGCAGCATTAGTCAGTAATATGACTGTGTGAGATGCAAAACATCAGAAAATGATCTGAAATGACAAATCACAAAGAAAAACCAGTGTAAATTTCACCACACTGTTTAATAGTGGTCCATACTGTGTCTAGATCACTATATAAGATTATTCTTTACAGTAACATTTCAGAGGAAAACTTTTTTAAATGAATCATAAATATCAGCTTGAACTCCTCTTTGATTTCGGCTAAGAGGTTAGTTAAAACTACTTTTAATGCAAATATGTAGATGAGGTTTGTAGTATTCTCATCTGAGCAAAAGTGGTTGCAAAACAAACAGCTGTGAGCCAGCAATTCATCTTTAACTGTAATCATTCTCAATTTGCACGTTCTTGACAAGTCTGCACTCAACTTGGGAAAAAAACATTCTCCATGAGCATGCTACTACTAATTCAGGCTTTCTTGGATTTGATAAACACCTCATAATAATGCGGAGAAATCTACCAAACAAAAATATACACACACGCGCGGGCAGCAAAATACCTCAGCAGTGATGGTGTGGTGAACCCTGCCTGTGTGGCAGTGAGTCACCGAGCAAGCGCCTGTTTCTGAATGAGGCCCTGCTTGCTCATCGTGGCCGAGGTAATCCCCCGTCCGCTGGCTGCCCGGGTGACACGCTGGACTATAAATACACCCAGCCTTCATTTGTAGAGAGAGAGAGTGGGGAGCGCGAGAGAGAGAGTGCGAGATAGGCCCCAGTCCCGACTGTAGCATCATCAACCGCTGTCTGGGCTCAAGCAAGAAAAAGGCTGTGGGTAAAGGGGGGGGGTTTGACTGCAGCTGCTCATGTCTGCACTTCCCTTTTTTTCATACATGCATGATGAGAGGAACATCACTCCCCTCCCACTTGAGCAGCATGCGACTACCAACCAACAGAAACCAACGGGCTTTCATCATTTTCCTACAAACGTTTAGGGAAATGTGTGTCTTATCACTGCTAGTGGTGAGTGAGGTTTTCCCTCCAAAATAATACCAGTGCAAAGGGTGGGAACCTGGCAAGGCACGAGAAGTGATGAATCGACGCTGCTGCAAACAGACACTGTCATTAGTATTGTGTTATTTACGGTCATCTGGATCACACCAGTGCAGATACTCCTGGTTTCCATTACTCTCAGCTGCCTGGCTGCCCAAATGCCCTCTGTGTGTGTGTGTGTGTGTGTGTGTGTGTGTGTGTGTGTTTGTGTGTGTGTGTGTGTGTGTGTCGGTGTGTGGGAGTCGATTGCCCCCTGCTGGACGTGGACGCAGACATGCAAAACACACCCACACTGCCAATTTCTGGATAGAAACGTTTGCTGGGATTTATAACGGAGCCGGCTGTCTAACACTGTCTGAGGGTTGGTTTGCTCTGTAAATAATCACGGGACCGTTTACTGATGGCAGAGTCAATTGAGAAAATACTATAAAAGTTGGACCATTTACAGAACAGACCATTTGTTGCCCCAAAGCAACCTTAAAGTCAAAGACATGGCTCATAAATGTGAGTGACTTAAAACAATGGAAACAGAATAACCTCAGTTACTTACATTGTGCTCCATAGGTATTCCTGTGACTCATGTAAGTGCAAAGTAAGAGTCTGTCTGTTTTCACCTATGTGGTCTATGCATGCATGCACATGGAAAGGTCAGCACACGCACACACACAAAAAAAAAAATCTATACTACTGTAATACAACTCAAGCCTTTTATGATTGCAGGCATTTCCATTTCAGTTATCAGCCTGGTCAATCTCGATGGCACGGTAGCTCAGTGGTTAGCAGCATTTCATTGGTTCAAACTAGGCTTTTGGCAGTGGCAGAATTTTCACATTAGTGATACTTGTATGATTGCTTTTCATTGTGATGGTACACTATCTCTCGGGAAATATACTTGATGATCACTCAAGTGCATTCTACCATGGGACTGTCCATTTTATATTATGTAATTCTGGGGGAAAAAAGCTCCAGCCTAAATGAATACACATTCACAATGAATGGGAATTTTGGTTTTTGCATGATGTGTAAAATGTCTACATACGTGAAAATTGAGTTTGTGCACCAAAAGTTGATTTTCAGTCAAAGACGTAGATAGATGATAGCTGCCTACGTTAGCTGTTGTGAGTCACAGCAGTTACACCACCCGCCAGTTACGGGAATGTTGTGACCCCAGGTGGCTAGCTAGGTTTTAATCATGTTTTAATGTTCCCGCATTTTGCATGAAAAAAAAACAAAAAAAACAAACAGCCATTCAAATCATGAGTTGTCCCCAAGCTAGAATAAATAGTTTTTTGCCCGTATCACACAGGTTTTTTCAACATATTGTTAAATGGCATAAGGGACAGTGTGGAGAAAAATTACTGATGATAGTGCTCACCACAATAAACCTGACTAGGCGTATACAAGCGCCTTGTATACACACGGGTTTCTTCTTTCACCAAAATGTTAACAGACGTTTCTCCTTTTACTTGGAAATGACTAGATGCAGAGAACAAACTCCAGTTATGTGGAAAAGTAGAGAGATTCTTCTTCTAATGAAGAGCTGCAGCCTACACAACAGCCAGAGCAAACATTATCATCCATCTAATGAAGTGGTAAAGCCAGATTCTAGGTCCACTGTCTAGTACAAGGCAGAACTGTCGACCTGCCGGTTAGCAAGGAGACTGAGAGAAGGAGATTAGGCTATCAGTGGTGGCCAACAATGCTGGAGGGCAGGTCAAATTACAGACAGGCTAAAAACACAAAGTCTCAAGAGCCTTCAGAAGTTATCGGTGATAGCAAGTTTGTTCTACCGCTCTTACTTTGTTAAAAGTCTCTTATTAGGCCTCGTCTTTATCCATAACCGGTCGTCATCTGAGCATCTCCAAAGCCTGAGCAGCAGCTCTGATGAGGCGGTGGAATACAAACATGGCTAATGCAAGTCAGATCAAAAGGCCACTTCATCCAGATGTTGCAGACGAGCGGGAGTCTCTATCGGCATACGCAGGAAACCGAGTAGGACCAACAAGCATGATGGTACCCAGAATAATCTCATAACCAGGTGTGAAAAGAAAAAACACCCACCAAACAGAAAAAGGAAGTTAAGTGTGTCTGTGGTGTAAGGCTGGGCGACTGTTGAAGGATTTCTTTTTTCCCCCCAGTGATATCACATGTTGTCTTTTATGTCACTGAATGACAAAATCGGGTGTATATTGCCTTAAGTATGTTATCTGAAAATCAAGACTTGACAATGAACTCAACATTAGCTACGCAGTTTGGCACTATTAACTTAAAGTACTACTTTAGCACACAAATAGATAAGTACATATGTTAATAGATGCAGTGGCCCCTCCAAATATTTGCACTGCCTCTAAAACACCTTCTGGTTATTCTATTAACTAATTTCATATTTTATTCACTTTTTCTTTCATTATCGTAATTGTGCTTTGGCAACACATGTCAAATGTCATGCCAATAAAGCTTACCGATTGGCTGCTCCAAACTTTGTCTATGTTTCTATACAAGGGTAGAGGGTTCCCTGTGTGCTCTCCACACAGCTATTGGCTTTTAAACTTCTGTTTCTCTACAGCCTCAATAGTTCACTTTAGAACTTTCTCAGTCTTTGGCTCCCGTTCGGAAAACCACGTGGCATTGTCTGATATGCAGACAGGGTGACGGGAGATCTTTAAGATTGATATGATAATTTGACATTTTTTCATAAAAATGAACTCAAGTTTGAAATACTATTAATTATAATCCACTTGCAGCGGGCTGGAAAATAGAAGAAAAAGTACGTCATGCTCAAATTCACGACAACTAAAATACTGTCTAATTGCTGGGGTCATGAGAATCTTGGGCCCTAAGAGTGGGGTCACAAGCTAGTACAGTTGAGAAACACATGGGTAGCTAGTCTGGCGTTAGCAGAGGATTCATATTAAAATGTGAAAGACTGAAATGAGTAAATCTGCGACTGATTCCACCTGCTTCTCTACAATGCAAATAAATGAAAGTGTGGTGTAATTATTTGGCTGTACAGGAAGCGGCATGTTCAACTTTAGATTACTTGCCAGTGGTTGATTCAGCAGAAAGAGGTATAGTCAAGAGCTGCTTTCTTTTTCTAGAATGACTGGACAGTAAAAAGTGCCTAACTTAGCTTAACTCATAACATAGCCTGAGTCATGAGCTGAAATCTCATCTGTACTTTACAATTGCAACCAAACACTGATGAATCAAAATACCTTCAACAGATGACTGCTGCATGTGCTCATCAAATCTAGGTTTGATTTAAAACTCTCAAATGCCCTCTGGGTGAATATTAACCTCACAACAAATGCCATATGACAGGACAGGATATCACACAGCAAGATTCTCCCCACTTATATAGTTAAACAAGGCTGAAAACTAACAGTTTCTTCTTTTACTCATTTCCAACTATGTGCACAAACCTCATCAAGACAATAGATAGAACAGATTTGAGATAACACAGAGTTCCTAGATGCTGGTGCCTCCTGGGCCTGATTTCCTCCCAATGGGGATGCAGTGGAGAGGGCAAACAAAGGTTGAACCAGGGTATCGGTCACCTGACTTGGCTTCTGTGCTCAGTGTGCTGGAGTTTGGATAAGAAGTCAGAGACTGTAGCAACACCAGAGGCCTCATTTTAAACCACCTTTCATTCACTCTCAAATTATGGCGTGCGCCTAGCCGAACTGGGTGGTGTTTTTAATGAAACAAATCAGGAATCCGTTGCCCCATGAGGATTGAGAGCTTAGCGCAAACCGCTGCCAAATCATATGAAAACTCCTAATGGAAGAGGAGAACCATGGAGATGTGAGACAGAATTGACTGAGAATCATCTGAATCAGTGCAGCCACAGGAAAACTGGAAGCAGCAGTTAGTAACTCTAACCTAATCCACTGAAACAGAGTGCAGAGTACACAGATGTAGAACATAAATGTATGTCAAATTATGGAAATATAAAAAGGGAAGAGAGACAAAAAAGAGGAAAGAATTTAGGTGCTGTATTGTAATACTGTTCAAAAAATTTCAAAAACCCTTTACATTTTTTCTCAAATGTTCAAACTTTGAAGCATTTTCATGGCCTGTGGAAGCTCTGGCCAATATTGTTCAACACTTGCCCTTTATATCACCGGTTCTGCTTGGCAACATCTTACTGTAATGTCTCACTGATCAATAATTCTCTCACTCTCATGCTGGAACACCTCTCATTTAAATTTATATATTTTGCTTCAATCAAAAACAGAGCTGCGTTTCAACTATGCCCTTAGTGTGTCAGTGGGATTTGATGCCAACGCTTTGATCCAGAGTGTGAATCCCCACCCCCCAATGTTGAAATGAAATCAGCGCCAATGGTAGGACTGATGTCAAAGCAGCGCTTCAACAAGTTGAAAACGAGCAGGAAAAATGTTTCTGGCAAACATTGCTCACTTATTACCGAGTGACATTTCAGATATCAAATAGACGGCAACAGGAGCTGGCACCGAACTTCAGTGCTGCTTATTACTCCGCTCTGAGTGGGAAGTGCTGACCGGGGAGAGCCACATCGTGATCATCCTATTCATTCACACAGGGAAACTTGGTCAACAGACCACAAGCTTGATCCCTGCAGCAGCAAGGTAGCCTTCGGTCCTTCCTGCTAACTCACTTTAAATCAATTGGGTACAAACTAGGTATGAGGAATCGGCACTAGAGTTGACAACTTTAAGTTGGGCTTGTTAAAAGGCCACAAATACCCATAGCTGAGCCAAATTACTATCTCATTAAATGTTACTTGATACTGCTTTCAAGATATCTAATCATCACCCACTGCAGTGATTCCCAACCAGGGGTGCTTCTGCAGTTAACAGGGGGTATGTGGAAAATTGTGAAGCTGTGAACTAATTTGAAAAAATAGAAATTAGGATTTGATCATATATCCACATATTCATGTTTCGGAGGAATAAAAATCAACACAAGTAAGATTACAACTTTGTGTGATGCTGATCTTTATAGTTATTGTCACAATAATTTACCAGCTATGGTAGTCTGACTGCACAAGACATGGCTCAGTTTCCCACCACCCTGAGTCAGCTGTAAGTTGATTAAGACTGCAGAGAGATTTGTTCGGAACAAAAAAAAAAAAAGCTAAAAGTAAAGACACTGTAAATGGTTGAAACAACCAATTTCAGTCTCCAAGTGGCAGTAGTACAAATGCAAACTTGGCCAAAAGTACTAAAAAATACCACTGAACAATACCAGAAAGTTACCCCCTTCTTTCAAAGGGGTATGATAAATCTGATAGGGTTGTGAGGGTACATCAGACAAAAAAACAAAAACATCTATAAATGATTTCAGTTGTCAGTACATTCAAGACAAAGTCTTGCACACACAGCTTATAAATCTATGTCCGGGCAGCCAGTGGTTACAGATGGCCATTCAACTGGATAATCAAGATTAACACCTGATATTAGCAAACATCCACCCAGCTTAAGTGTCCTTGAGTGAGACACTGAATCTGAACCAGCTCCAGTGAGCACATATCCGTCTCGTAACTGGCTGTGACCTCTGACCTTCCTGGACAAGAGGGAAAATACCCTGCCATGTGATTAGGCTACTTTATTAGCCCACTTTTGACTAGAAAAAGTGGACACAGAAAAAGAATGCAGCCTTAGTTGAGGCAAGACAGGTCTAGCTGCCTGCTGCCTCCGACGCTCACTACGCCGAACTGCCTTAGATAAACTTTACAAAGTCGCTCCAACGGCTGTCGAGACACGCGTGATCATCAGCAGCATGTTGGTCGACTCAGCTGTCAGGCCTCCTTTTGCCCATGCACCTTCCAAAAATATTTTTTACAGGTAATAATTACAGTGACTTAGCTGTTCTGAGTAACACAGGTGAATATGTCAGGGGAAAAAAAACATTCTTCTTAAACAACAGGCATGATGTTTATGGCTCCATATAATTTTCTGCATCATGTTGTCATCTTCAGAATAAGCTATCAGCCTACTGGTATACATAAAGCACTCTCTGACATTAAGATAATCTCAGCTAATCAGATCATCAGTTGACTTTCTGTGGCAGGTACTGTAGGCACATTCATAACTAAGCCTGTAAGACAAAGACAAAAACAGAGTGCTGAATATTGGTGTTTTAACTGAGCCTTTGAGGAGCCGCTCCCACATAAAAATCAGATTGCAGAAAGTCAACACCTTTGCAGCACAGCTACTTCCACTCAAAGAACAGACAAACAACCGTCCTGTGAGCCGTCTGAGCTTCCGAGCAGACCATTACACCAAATGACATGATCACTTGCTTCAGAAAAAAAATTGCGTTACACTGTATTCGGTAATTCACACCAAATAAGACACTGGCTACTAGTGGTTTGTGGCCCTTATGGTACCCAGAAAGACCTAAGCTAACTTCTGCAGCACTGTGAGGCTACAAGCGTCTTCTCTGCTACAGAGGTGTAATCCCCTACAGACAGGTGCTAGTGATGGGAACAATCATTGCATGGAGGTAAGGGGGAGAAGAAAAGAGAGCACAGAGAAAAGCAGCAACACCAAAAACCACAAATGCCAGCTGTTGGGGAGAGCTGCATTTACACCAGACTCCCATCACTGGCAGCTGACTAGTGTGTTAAGACTTGGAGGCTGATTGCAATACATGTTACTGCACCTGGAACGCCTCAATCATTAGTGCTATATCAAAACCAAACGCACTGTGGCTGCATTATTTTTCAGAAAGAAATAATCAGCATTAGTTTATGGTTTAGGGCTATTACAGACAAAAGTGTGTTCTCCAAAACTATGTTCCAGACTTAATAAAATACAGAAGACACATTTGCCAAGATATTTCTGAGTACCTACCTACAATGCCATGGAAAATGTACACAATATAGACCTTGCTTTGCCTGTCACAATATTGTACTGCTGCTGCTTCCTAGCAGAGGAGAGCGTAGAGGCTAGATCCTGCTGACTGCATCTGAACATTTGTAAACACTTCCCACATGCTACCTGCGAGGGAGAGAGCTGCATGGCCGTGCTACTTACCGAAGGTAGTACTGTTTTAAAGCAAATGCAGCGTTGGAACAACTCCTCGGAAAGTTAAACTCTTCTCCAAGTTCAATCCATTGGTTTTTGTCAGAGACCTGAAAGGGGGAAATGACTTCGTTAGGAGATAAAAAGTAAAAAATAAAACACTGACAGCAACAAAAAAGAGCGGTTACACTGCAGCCATCTGGTCTGCTACAGGTCCCCCCAATGAGGCAATATCAGAATCACTAATCAATAACTTTATCAAACTACTGAAAATATGATAAAATACTTAAGTTCTGGCAGAACATTTGGTCAAATCGCATTTAATTAGCTACTAATGCGTTTCTTATCCGAACATATTTACATTTGACACGCCAGTAAGTACAACTGCCTGACTCCCTTTAGAATACTATCGTTACTGTTGAGGCTAGTTAGCGCTATAGCTAACAAGCTAACTTGACTTTTCCCTTTTGGCGTTAAAACCTAACGAGGCTAAACTGCAGCAAACTGTCTCCATCCAAAAGCAAACGGTTTAGCTTGCGGCGACCCGTTTGGTTTTGGCGTAACGTTAAGGTTTGGTGCCGTGTACTGTATTCACTACATGGGCCTGTGAGGCCTACATTTTGAGATCAGCCATGAAGCCGAAGAAAGATGGCTATGGCGAGAAAGAAAAATCAAGCTTCCCCCTGGGTGAAAACTACCGGTAAAAGCCCGGGCGAAACGCTATGTCCTAAGCGGTGTTTCCCGAGGCCGGGCTCTGTGCCGATAATCGATGTTAAACGTGCCCGCTAATTTTGAGTCGCTCCAACTGCACTCTGACTCCGAGCGGTTGGACTCTCAATTCAAAGCACACAACAACACAAGCCACCACATTGCATAGAGATACATGGCAAACTAGCACAAGGCCAACACCGACCCACTAACGTTTTTCCAGAGTGTTACACTTGTCCCGGGGTACCCACACGGAGTTGTGGAGTGGTCCGCCGAGGAGTCCACACACAGCAGAGTGTGGAGAAAAACCACTTTTAGTTCCCACTCACCTTAGCAAATCCACCTAAAGAGACGACTCTGATATAGAGAGCATTCAGATCCAGCTCTTTCCCACCCACGAAAGGAATCTTCTTGAACGGCGATCTGAGGGGATAACACATGAAATAAAGCCACATATGTTTAAATAACAGTTTAGGTTCACTCACAGTCACATGCAATCAAGATTTAAAGTTACATTTCTTGGGAATAAAGACGCCCCAATCTCACCCTCTGCTTTGGTGAAATTGCCGCAGCTCGTCCAGGAAAGCCTGTCCTTTCCTTCGCTGATCTAGTAGATTTTTCCCCGTCGAATTTGCCATTGTTTTTGCATGCAAAAACGGTTAAACCCCACTTCAGTCGCTTCTTAAGACACCAAGGATCCCATACTCCGCCGGCGCTCAGTCATTCGCGAAGCTGAGTGTTTAAAAAGTTAAAGAAATAGCTGATAGCAAGAAGAGCGGCAGCTCGCTAATAAAGACTGATGCACACAGAAAGCAAGCCCGATTCAATCCCGGACTAAGTTCCAACGAACAGTCACAAATACGACCGATTCACCGGCAGATTAGAAACGCCATGGCAGAATGTGTTGAATAAATGCTTTTGGTCGCGGTTGTATTCGTTTGGAGTGGTTTGACAGTGTGGTACGGACGCAGCTCCGAGGCTATCGCACACACTGTAGAGCGGCAGAGGGATCCAGTTCTCAGACAAAAAGATGTGAAGGCCGCGGAGCCCGGCCTGCCATGCGTGCAGCGCCCTCTGTGGCCACAGGCGGCACTGCACCATCCAGAGCAGAGCGGGTGCTGGAACAATAGAGACTGTTTTCTTTTTTAGGGACCGTCTGACAACTCGTCTCTGTTTGGAAAACGGGTCAGGAGGTACTTGGAAATGTCCCGTGGGGGGAGGGGATAACACTAATTAACATAGCTCCCTTGTTATCCCAACCAGGCGTGTAATAGAGGGCAACCCTACATTTTATTGGTAAAATACTTTTTTTCCAGGCTGACATAAAGCCTTAGGATATTTATAACTGGAATCTTACTTCATTGTTATTAGTTAAATGAAGACAGGGTATTTCCATTAGGAAAGAAAAAAATATGGTCACCCTGTATCAATTTCATATTTATACAAATACCACAGCAATATTTTAAAACACCATGCAGCCACTGCAGGAAATCATATAGTCTATTGACATGAGTTTTTTTTTATCCACTACTCTACAACAAAACAAGTATAAGGACACACTTTTCTGTAAAAAAATTCTTTCCAATATTTAAGAAAAAAACAACAGATCAGTACTTCTACCAAGTTATTATTTACTAGTAGCCACTTGCATTGGTGGTAATGTGCCTTATGACATCATATTTTGTCTAAAATGTATTTATTGTGACACTACTTTAATCATTTTGACATCTTTGTGTCTCATGTCATATTGAACAGTAATACAGTGCAGTGGGAAACATGACACAAATTGATTTTATATGTTCAGCATTATACCTTTAGCTTGATTTGGCTTAGTTTGGTGTGTAGTGCCGCTGATGTTGCAATCTTGTTGGTTTTGAAGGAATTTCCCAATTCAAAATGCATAATTTCATAACACACTGTGATGACTATCTGTGAAATCTATTTATAGTGTTAGTTTTTGATGGTCACATTTGGTCACTAGTGTGTAGATTTTTTTTTTATGGTGCAATTTGTTGCTAAAACTTGTAAACGTTGTGGTAAACTGCCCCTATCCCTTGCTGACCACTTCAAAACGACTTTTATCTCACGGGATGGTTGGAAATTATTCCTGATCCCTTCTCCCTGTCTGCCAAGCGGATATCTTCTTGATGGGGTTACATTCAACCATTACACGTACCCCTTTGCTCAATGAAAAACCTGTCACAAAATGGCGGAGACGTACGTTTGCAGACCCCATTTTGAGGAATTGACACTAGACAGCGGAAAAGTGCGTGTCCTTGCGTGTGGTTTTCAAAGTAGTGGTCTTTTTTCCAAACAAACTGCGGCACACCCGAGTTCACCTCACGCCTGTTTGGACTCCCCACCCGTCAACCGAATTCTGGGCTAACGAGTCGGTGGTGCACTAGCTTGTTAGCTTAGCAAGCGTTAGCTTACTTAGCAAAATTACCACGAACCAGTTCTGAGCAGTGTGTGTTAATCCAACTACCCGCTGACATCTGACATTAACAAATAATTTATGTAGTGTTTTGTGTCGTTTCTAATTAATATCAACCACGCCCTATTGAAGAAGTTGTTCCTGGTGAATCGTCTGGGCGCTAGCTGTGCCGTCGTCTTACACTAGCCTGTGAGATTCCAGTTCCTTATTAACGGTGCTAATATTGCTAACTGGGTTACCTCCGGATGACAACAGCTCACCTAGATACCCCCGGAGCAAACATGATGTTGTAGATGTCAACATTTAGCTATATGTAGCATCTAACACTGAACAGTTTTCACCACATGAAACGTGCCGAATTAATTTAGGTTGCTGTGATAATCGTTTGGGGCACGCTGGTGTTGTAGCTAACAGGCTAGTTAGCCGCCGCATTTGCCTACCTTCGCTTTGCATTTGAAGTTATTTGATAGGTTTTCGGTTTTAAACAGTCCGTGTTGTTAATAAGGATGCGGGTGCTAATCAGTAAATCGAATGAATTACTTTGCGTTGTTGGTGTCTATTCACCAACTTCGATGTAACGTTAGCTGCTGTATGTACAGTATATGTCGGATAATGGCGTGCTAAAGGTGAAACCCATCTTTGTATTTGCGGACCAGAGAGAATTCACCGTTCACAAGTTCATAAATATAACGGTGTATTGTCAAACAGAAAGCATTTAAGAATCGTTCCTGTTCAATTTTCTTGTTTGACTTATAATTTAGCTACTTGTTTACCACCCCATTATTGTAGTTAATTCACTGTTGACACATTTTCTATTACAGCCAACCTCTAATAAGTTGGACTTATTTCAGTTGCATTTTGGTTGAATAGAATAAATTAATTGAATTCAGGTTGAGTAATAGTTGAAATAATCAAGGAAAACACGACTGTATCACGAAGGCTTTGCTAGAAAATGGCCTACTTATTCTGATGCATAAAGGCATTTCCTATGTCAGGTGTGAGGTGCATTATTAAATTATTTCAATGCTGCTATTCAGTTTTGCATCAAAAATGTAGTTAAAGAGGATAAAGGGTTATATCCATTTTAAACGTTTAAGGTAATGAAATATAGTAAGTAGTTTAAATGAACAGTAGATTTGAAGTCAAAAGATCTGCAGCGATCCACTTTGCAGATGAAGCACATTTGTGTTGTCTTATATTATTTACCTTTTGCCGTTTGAGACCTAAGTTACATAACAAAACATTATATTTAGTTATTCCAGCCAGTAATTTTAAACTTTTCTGGTTGAATTGACTGTGTAACATCAATGTAATAATAGATAGATGGATGATGTTGCCTACAGCAAAACACTTTGCTCCAAAAACATAGGTACAACATAATGAAGACACTGTATGTCAGGCATGATATTGCCGTAGCGCTGTAGGGAAAAACTATGTAAATGTTGTTAGCAATACAACATTTCTTATTTCCTATATGAGATTTCAAGTTTTTCAATAATTGTAGTGTAGAGGGAATTGTAAATGAAAAGGTGTATCAACTGACTTCCTGCAGATTATCATAATGGCCTCCTAAGACACCAAGTAAGTTTCATTATATATATGTTCAGAGGCTTTAATTAATACACAAATCCATAAAAGATTATATATGTTTAATTCATTTGACAGTCATTGAATTATATTATGAACGAATGCCATGAAGATACACATTAAGGCAAATGTAAGCTTAAAATCTGCAAACAGAAAGCAGTTCAAACTTCACTTCTATCCTTGACATCTTTGCAGTCACCCATTTAAACTGCATTTAAAAAATGATGAATGGTGTGCAGTGACTGTGAATGTGCACTTGAAAGTTACATGGTCAGTTATGCCATGACACAGAGGTCCTCATATGATGTGACAGCCAGGGCTCTCATGGCATATGGCGCAAATGGGGCCAGTAAACCCAAGCTGCCTCCAAGCACCCAGACAAAAGATCCCAGTGGGACGCTAAAACTGCATGCAACGTCCTTACACGTCCCTGCCCCCCTGCGGCTTCCACGCCTGAGGTTTATGTCTCTGAAGTGATAGCTGATGTTGAGTCATTTGGTGGGATATGGCTCCATCTTCTGGCAGCCAGGCATCATGTCTAAATGATAGGATGGATACACCACATTGCGTTAGGAACATATTGTACTTGGAGGGATCAGTTGAGAGATTTTAAACTGGATACAGTCACAGTTGGAGCAAGATGCATGCTGGGAGATTAGGGGAGGGAGCAGTGGGTGGTAGTGATCCTAATACAGTTGGAAGTTATGCAGTGCAGTACACTTGGTACTGTCATTTATAAAGTTTTTTGTGTATTTTAACCTTTTTTGTATTTTTAAGTCAGTATAATATTACTTATGCCTAAGATTGTTGTGGATTAAATATTAATGCATACAATACATTATATACATTTTTCTGCACATTAAATCTATGTATTTAATGTTTATTTTTATAGGGACAAGTATGGACCATTAACCAATGGACCCATGCCACAGCATCTATAACCCAAGCTAGTTTGCAATGCCCATCCAATAAGCCACAGAGCCACAATTGTAACCTATGAATACCCCTGAATAAGGACAATGTACATTGGATTCCTGATCTCAAATTTATAAATTACATCAATTTTCAGATCTTTCAGTATGCTCAGTAAAATAATATACATGATCACATTTTGAACTCTGTTCTATTGTCCCCATAGGTAGCGCACACATGTCTTTTGTAAAATAACACATAAGAACACATTGTATCCATTGTATTGGTTTAGTAAAAGATTATATCCACTTTGTCGCAGGTCAAATTGACCTAAACAGTAATATATTACCTCAACAAGGCAGGTTTAGAACCAGTAAGAATGTGTGAGACGTTTGCTATTAAGGTCACTGAAGTGAATCAGGTCATGGCACAGTCTTTCTTCATTGCTTAGTCTGGTGCAGTCATAGACACATCCATCCAACTAGTATTACCAACCCAATATCAGTCTGACCCAGTGGCTCCTGTCTCTGTTCGAACTCACTTCTCACCTCCAAGTTATATCACTGCTGTTAAATAGAGGAGGGAGTGTTTTAGGTTCACCACCCTCATTTTCTCCACATCTGAGATTTGATCCACAAGCACATACAAGAGCTTTGCACTGTATGTAAGCAAATAATTCTTTACTGACCTTCATGTTCTCAGTGGCTTCATAAGGGAAGTCAGTTCAGTCACTAACATTGGACTTCTGTCTTCCAATTAATAACAAGAGCAACATTTTAAGTTAATTTGTGTATTTCTGATGGACAAGTAAAGCCAAAGGTGACTGAGACAAATCAGAAATTTAAGTTTGTTGTTTAGCTGTATGTACTAAGTGTATGTATTTAAGATTTTTTTCTGCTGTTTCTTTGAAATGTTCTTTTTAACAATCATTTTAATAGAGTTGCCCTGCCCTTTAAGTAGGTAAAGTAGCCATCATTAATGTTATTATTTAAACTTGTGCTTTGTCTGCGGTGACATGTCCAAATGTCTTCAGTGAAACAGGCCTTATAAAATTTTGATGTGTGTGTTTGTCCATTTTCGTCACTAGGTGGCAGATGTGTTTAAAGGTCAGGAGCTCCTTCAGAGCAAGGCTGTCTTGAATAGGAAATTCTTGTTCATGAAATATGTCAGTCTTTCTTTTTTATTGCTTGTTGAATTTTTTTTTTGTGCTATTTAACCTATGAAATGTCCGAACATCTGTCATTAAAAAAGAATGAGCATGTAATAATTAAGTACTCTCTAGGAACTATAGGGGCTGGTATGTAACACACCCTCAGTGTCTGGTAGTTCTTTCATGCTTTATAGGAACTAATGGATTCTATGTTTCAGGTTTGTTTGTAAAAACAAAAGAAGTAAAACTGGGTACTGAGCATACGCAGTTAAAAACCACCCTGGCTGAATAGATTAAGAAAAGGGCGCCACCGACTGAAACTAATGCCTCATAGAAAATAGAAAATTTAAGGACAAAGAAGTCTCACAGTTTTATTAATGTGTAATCTCTTGGAAGACAGAATAAAAAGCAACAAGCGTCTGAGAAATGACTACGTCCATCTTGCTCAGGGACATCTCACTGGTTATTTTTGAGAGAAGGAAGACTGTTTCCTCAGCAGGTCTTCAAGTTACAAACCTGCCACAAGTATTTGTTGTCTGTAATACTGAACTTGGCTGTAGACACTGAGGACTGGCATTAATCCTAAGCACCCATTTAGAGTTTGCACAGTAACAATTTAAAGGTAGAGGCATGAGTACTCAGTGAGAAGTTTATTTTGGCCTCTTTTACAGCAGACATTTTGTCATGTCACAGTAGGAAAAGCACAGGTGTAAATAACAAAAATGAACGGTGGCTGAATTCTATTTAGTTGCTTCAGTTTCAGGGTCCTGGTGTTCATGCTGGCTGGCTCACTGTCACACTTTCATGGCTCACTGGGACACTTGAATAGAACAGAGCCATCATTAATGGCATTAGTAGCATCTTCTCCTACTGTATGACAAGTCAAAATGTCTGCTGTCAAAAAGGCAGGTGTTTACTGAGCTTGTCTCTAGTAGCGCATTGATTCAGAAATGACTGAGGGACGTATGGAAGGAGGACTCATATTGTTTTCATACATTTTCACTTTTTGGATTGCCAACTGCACTTTTGGTTTGGTTTTGAGTCAAAAATCCATCCAAAATCGATTGTTGAAAAAAGACCATTTATCTGACATACTGTTACTGATTATCAGCTCATCGGGTCAGGGAGGTTGTAGAGGTTGAACACTGTGTTTGTAGAGGAAAACATGCAGTTCACTTAACTCAGGCACGCAAGGCAAATGTTTAATCTGCACACCAACACAGTAATCCAACACTACAGTACTAGGAAAATTACACCACCCCCAACCCCAAAAAACAAAACAAAAACAAGTTTGAGTTTACATTCTTCACAAGAAAAGTTTCTGTTAATTGTCGTCTACTGTAGTTGGGTTTTCTTACTAATCGACAACAGAACAATGTGCAGTTTCAGGGAGCTTAAAAGGGTCAGCTGGCAGGGGGCAGGCTTGGCAGCTGGGAGACTGGCTCCTTCCTGAAGTATTTATAACAAAAAAAAGGTTCAAGTTAAGGTTGCCATAGCTTCACTCCACAATGGCAAGGGTGCGGCTGAAACTCAACACAAACCTGTCCTCCTTCCCCCCCTCATGAGACAGGGCAGCCCTGAAGAGATAGCTGGATGTAAAGGGACTCATCCTCCTCATTGTTAAACACAAAGTAGGACAGTGTTTTTCTACTCAGTGGCTCTGTGGTGTTTATGTGGAGACGCTGTCAACATCACTACATTTCTGTCAGGCAGGGGTGTTACTCACTATTTTCAGGGGTTCCCAAGCAACAAGTGGCCCTTATGACTGCTGAGGTGATACTGGTTTAAATTAAATTAATCTGAATTATTACATTTAATTATTGCATACCTGAAAACACAACCAAATTTAAGATAAGACTCACCTGATTTTCAAAAAATGTATTCTGTTCTGTTTTATTGTCCCGTACTTTCTCTTTTTCATTTTATGCTTGGTACATTTTCCTATGTTTTTCTAAATTTTGTCTCACTCTTAACCTCTACTGAATTTCCACTTTCTTCTCACCTTGTTTATGGTAGTTGTAACCATTGTCCTGGGATGAAAATCTATTGTATTTAACACTGTTTTACATCTGCGGGCTCTGAGACCACAAACACAAGTAATGTGTCATTTCATCAGTTCAAAACCATAATCAGCAACACTGATTTAAAAAGTTTTTAAAGGGTCTCCAACATTAGGGTTAAAAATGTGGTATATGAGTGCACCTTTACTGTATACAAACCTTACAGAATGAGCATACAGACAGAAAAAGCAGTAGAGTGGTAGTTGAAAGTGGTTTGATTCCTAGTAGCATTCCTACAACTGTTGAAGAGAAGCAATAGACTGCATAAAAACCATGTGAAAAAGGGAAAGAAACGAATCACTGTAGTTTCTTCCTTAGCTTATCTCACTCACAATCCCTATAACAATCTTATTATAAGATTTGGGATGCTTTTATAGCTTTATTTAGGCACTTGTATTATATTGCTATGAATGGCTTTTTTAAAATCATTATTATTATTATATCATTCAGTAAAATGACACTCAGGTGAGCAGCTTGTGACTCCGCCCCCCAGAGGATCGAGCGCTCTGATTGGCTAGTTCGAACACCGCTGCCCACAAACACACAGCCGCAGCGGAAAGCACTAGCAACTCCCGATGAGTGCAGTGCCAAGTCAAGATTTCCACAAGGAGAAGCGCTTTAAATCAACACAAACTGTCAGGACTGTCTGCTGGAAGAGTCGACACCCCTCAGTGTTGCTGGTAAGTTTAAGCTTTTGCTTTATCTCAGAGGGGGATAAACGGGGCAAGTTTATTGAAAAGTTTCGCCTGTGTAGAGTTTTCCTCCTGTTTCTCCCAAAAAATCCATGAGGAAGCCTCGTGGAAGCTGTGAACATGGTCCCGAGCAAAAAATACAGATAGTACCGTTATTTTTGTATACAGCTGAAGGCCAGTGTGTTTCAGTCTCATAAAATGTAGACTTGTCTAGGCAAGCTTCCAGGAGTACAGAAATAACGCAGTATTTGAAGTATAATAGTAAGCTATTTTTAGGTTTTTGCCTAAAAACGTCTTCTACACAGCTAGCTTAAAGTCTATCTTAAGTGCCATTTACTTTCACCTAATTAACTGTTAAATAAACGATGTACTTGACTTTTCACATAAGCCGCGATGGAATTTAAATAAGGGTGCAATTTAAACCAATTTACACCCCTGCTTTCACAGTTGCATAATGGCAGGCAATTGACATTGACAGGTCTGTTCGTGTTTGAGTGAGAAACAACAGCTTCCAGCCTGGAGCATGCACACATTTATCCTCGACTGGCAGGTAAGAGGCTCAGTAGTTTACTGGTGCATATCTAACCTGGGAGACGGTGTCTCCTGAGGTGTGGTAATGGGAGGTTGCGGTGACTGATGGTAGGATTAAGTGAATGTTGTGTTTGTGATGAGTTCATTAAGAAGAGCAGGTTAGGGGGAGGGTGGAAAGGCACTCCTGCTGCTGTTTTTGGATCAAAGCACACACACACTGACTGGCGTGTTCTACCCTGCTGGTGTACCTATTGTGCCAGGACAATAAAGAGGGACACATTAATATGAAGTCTTTCACATGTGACAGTCCTGGTTTCCTGTTGGAGGAAAGGCTCGCAGGTGCTTCCTGCAAAGAGGGTTACACTTGGGGAAAGACCTTTCACACACTGTGCCTCAGATGCTGGTGATGAGTTAAGTTAATTATGATTTTTATTTTTGTCCTCACAACAACAAGATTTCTTTACATGACCTTGTGATTTAGCCTGACAATCAGGCTGAATGGCCATTTCCTTTCACGTCATTCATTCTATATGAACAAACAGGAGACGTGGGCAGTGATTGAGAGGTCTGGACGCAGGCTGCTTGGGATTATGGCTGTGAATTGATTTCCCCCCCCCACTGTGATTTATTGTGCATGTCATTGGATTTTATCTTGACACAGTTACAGACTGTGGTGCAACTATAACTCATGACTTGAGGAAAAAGGAAGGGGGTGGATGAGAGCAGGCGTGTCATTATTATTCATCCTCACATGCTGTTGATGGAAAAATTAACTTGTCCCACACTTTGTATCCAATCAACATCACACCCAGTCATTTCTAACATCTCTATTGATCCAAACACCAGTCAGCTGATGGGTAAGTGACCCTGTTGGCTTGACCTGCTCAGCTGTTGAGAAATCAGTGATCAGTTAAATGTGCTCCCTGTGTTAAATTAAGTTACTTAAAGCTGGACGAAGGTAGATGTTTATATCCAAACACACCTGTCTTATAATCCACAATCAGATGGTGAAGCTCCAACGGAGAACTTATTGAGACACTGATTATTATTTGCCCAAGTTTATCCTGCTGTCAGTATGGACTCTCTCCAACCACAGAAAGTTTCTGAGCTTAATCTGTTTTCTAACGAGCACTAAGGGAACACTGTCCAGAGAAACTTGGACTCGCAGGCATCATATCTTTATTCCTTCTTGCCTATTTGGTTTCCTCTGGTAAATGTAGCTCAGAACTAACAATGTGCTAAATATCTAAAGCTGCTCTAATCAATATTTTTATATGAATAATGGGGGAAAATGACTGTGTGTAATGTGAAGGTTGTCAGTCATAGTGACCCGCCAAGAGAATTATCACCAAACTCTGCAGTTCCTCTCAGTTCTATGGAACGTTTTAAGGCCTTTAAGTTCATTGCTTTGCCCAAGCCAGATTTTTTTTTCCCCCTAAGAAGTTGGACAGCAAAAGAGCTAAATGAAGAGTTAATACTGGACTTACTTGCCAGGTGTCCAGAAACCTGGCTCTGCTGGATGTGTAGATAGGCACAAACATTCGTGTTATCTACCTTTTTATATGGTTGTATGTCAGTGTTGTTTTAACAGTTTGCTCCCTCCACATGGCCAAAAAAATTAATGAATGCAAGTTGATGATCAACTTGCCTTTTGATGATGTACACATTTAAAAACAATATGACTAAAGCACAGTAATTTAGCTTTGTACTGCCCAGCTCTCAATGAATGAGCGCACACATAAGTAGCAACCCCAATTCCAATCTTCATAATGACCATCTGCTTGATCTTTGGCATCAGGCCTCACATTTCGGGCCAAGGCTCCCAAAAGAAGTTAGACCGAGACACACACACACACACACACACACACACACACCCCAGATGAGACAAAGAAGGCTTAATGAGTTAAAAATGCACGTGGGCACATATGGGCTGCGTGTGTGGACACAATGGAGATGATGATAAAATCTTGGATTACCCCTCATTTATTTAGGGTACAGCTTACAGGAAGGGGGTGGGGGTCATGGGTAGGTGTGTGTGCATGTGTATGTGTAAAAGGGGTTTTGTTATTCTGTAGGTGGATGCGTGTAGATACTGTAGTTGTAATAGCTGACATTGTGCACTATTCACAGATGGTGGTTTGGATTAGTCACATTTGTATGATGTGTGATTCCTGATAGTACGTACATTCAAATGACATGACAGTTTGAGGGCTGTGTTTTATTTGAAATTTGTTTTTTTATTTTAGTTTCCATCTTAGTCTCACTTTGTTAAGACATCCTTTAATTACTCTTTTTATGGGGCAGGAGTTTGCCTCTGCTCACTGAAGATCTAAGGGAGCACAGGTTTCTCCCACCATGTCTTAGCACTGGTGAGGCTGATTAAGGTGAAAGATGCTCCAGTTTTTAAACACCCCCCCCCCCGCATACTAACCAGGATTATTATGTGACAAACAAACGTGCCTAATTAGGCTGAGCTCGACGACTCCTCGACCGTTCACGTCTCATTGGCCTGACCTTCTGTGAAGACTTGGGAAGGGGGCAACGTGGCTGTTCTGGCTACAGAAGCTTATCTGAACTGATTTACACTGGTAAGTTTATAGTAGTAGACATCTATTATGATGGCCTGGCAGTTTCTGGCTGCCAGACAGATGTCACGTTAGAAATCAAAAGGTTTCTGCAACTTTTGGTTCCCTCCTGATACGCTTATCTGTCAACAGTTTAACGTCCCACTCAATTAATTTTATGAGCACATGATGTGATGCGCTTCTGTTCATTATGGGATGACCAGCAGTTACAAAACTTTTTTTTTTTTTTTTATAAAAATAACGACTTAGGAAAAATCAACGGTCAACTTTGTTTGGCAGCGTGCTCAGGTATTCCAAACTGCTGGACGCCTGCGCTGCGACTGAAGTAATTGATGTCATTGCAGTTAGTTGGCCTGTGTGTGTGTGTGTGTGTGTGTGTGTGTGGTCAGCAGAAACTGCTGAGAGTGGGCATCGTGCCAAGGATGCTGCCCCGTTCCTGTGTGTTTGTCACTGCCGATTGACTCAGCCAACTGATTGCTGACATCATGTAGGGAGGGAATTTAAAAATGAGGAAGATGACAATGAAATTTTTTATTTTTTTTTAAACTGTAGGTCTGGGCTTTACAGTTGGCACAGACTGGTGCCATGATGGAAATCCGTTAGAAAACCGGCTTGTTGTGGTTTGGCTGTAGCTCCATTTAGTTATGTTCTCAGTCAAAGTCCGTAATCTGAGGAAAATATGTCTTCAAATGTAAGGTACTGGGACATAGTAAACTCTAAAGCTAAGGTCTCTGTAAGTTTCGAACAAACCACTGCATAATGTTTCACCTGATTACATCGCACAGCCCATTCATTCATATCTTTACTTAAACAGTTAACCTTGGAGGTGTGGCGGGAAAAGGCTCGCCATAGAGCAGATAGGGTATCGCCTCTTGTAGCTCCTGTCAAACATTGGAGTCACTGACTACATTTGCATGCACAAAAATTCAGTTTTTTGCCCTTATTCCGAAAAAGACAATATTCCTACTAAGCTGTTTACATGGCTTATTAAAATGACTATTCCCGTGTACATGCAGCCTTGTTTGACCGTGTGAGCTCAGCCTCCCTCTTTCATTCAACCTTCTTGAAAAGGTCGGCTTTGCAATTTTTACACATCTAAAAACCTGTTGATATCAAAGTCTTTCTTAATGTTTCAAAGTAGGTGTGTTTCTCCTTCCGACCAGAAATGTGGGCTTTTCTTTTGTGCATGCATCTCTACCCCGGCCCTGCAAACTGTTGGCTAGTTGATTTGTTTACAATGCACAGAGCTGACCGTAAACAGGCAAGAGGCCGTGTGTCGCAAACTGAGACGCATATTCGGAATGTGCTGCATACATGTCTAAAGAATAATATCGGTATATCCCACGTGTCTTAATTGGAAAATGCAACATTCGGAATAAGGCCTTATTCGGAATATCCAAACGGAATATGCTGTTTATATGACTCGCATCATTTTCAGAATAATAGCGTTCATGTAGTCACTGTTCTGATATTCTCTTGGCCAAAACTCAAATACTGCTTGTTAGGTTGGTTGCCGTTTCCAGTTTCGAAATGTGGTGTGGAATCTTGTTGTCAAGTCTGCTTAGATGTTGGGTTCATTTAGTGCTGTTAGTTTTAACAGTATAACATCTGTTACTGAGGGACTATCAACGACCACTGGCTTTATTTACTTTTTCAATGATTGGATTTAACATAAGGACAAGCTTGTGTGGCAGCTCACATGTAAGAGATGGTGTGCTGCAAACTGATGGGTTTCTTTTTACCGACCTGGAATCGGCTTGCGTTAGTGCCTCTGCTGGTCAAGGTTATAGAAAGCAGGGCAGGAAGCCTGATGTCAGCGCTGAGGGGCTTTGAAATCCCGGAGATGACCCCGTGGCGTGTAGTGAGCTGTGGATTAGCATCAACAAATCAAAATGGGATTGGCAGGTGGCGCCCACTCATTCAAGCCTTTAAGATGGACTTTACCCACACTATCTCACCTCTAAGGAAAGAGCGCTCCAACAAGGACAAGAGGAAGGAGGCCAAGAAATGTCTTAATCCTGCTTGAAAGGGGGGGGTAGTCTTTTTACCATGGAAAACCATGATGAGCAAGCTTGTAAAGGCCCAGGGGGGACTACGTTGCTTTAGAAGTTTCATTGAAGATGCTGGGCTCAGTTCGACAACCGACCGTTGACGTATATTTACTTTTTATTCTCTTAAACTGAATGAATTTCCCTCTTAACAGTGCAGCCGGGCCCCATCTGTAATGAAAAGGGGGAGGCTGAGCTCTAAATGAAATGCTCCTCCGACAGGGTAATTAAGTCCAGACACAAAGGGCTCAGCAGGAAGGAGTTTAATAGGGGAGGAGTTGGTATTCTCCGGGGGGAAGTTGGGTCCAGCAGAACCCTTTTTGGAGTGTAGGGAAGGGCGCAGGAGGTTCATTGGCCCTGGGAGCTGGCCTGCAGCCACTTCACACTGCGATTCCTGGGGACACACAGACAAAGATATTACTCATCCGTTTCTTTCTGCTCAAGTTATCAAATGGAATACCAAAAAATAGGGCCTCTTTTTCACAGCAAAAAAATCAAATAAGATGCGTCCAGCAGAATCCTGAGAAGCTTTAAAATATATGATGCCAAAGAAGCAGAAGCAGGGTATGCTAGAAATGAGCTTTCATATGACCTACCATAGAACCACATCTAAAGACAAAAGTGTTTACACCTGTTCAAAACGGCCACAATCATAGGCGGGGCAGGGATAATGGTCACGTTTTGCTCACTTTAAGACAGCAGTCATGGTGTTGTACAAAGGGGGGTTCAGACGCTTTTCAACGATCCAACAAGAACTTTGGATGTTTGGATGAAGCATACTGACTCCTTTATACACAGTCACGTGCAGAGTGGTGGACAGTAGCACAAAATACACATTTTCCCTTTTTTTAAGTTGTTTTTGAGTTATTAAAGGGAACTGAAAATTATTCCATCTAACAAAGAAAAAAGTGTTCAGGTAAAATTAGAGGAAAGACATCATGAGAAATTTGCGTAGTACAAAGGTTTTTCCATCTGAAAGTCCCAACCTCCAGGCTCAGAGCTACTTCTTAGGTACACAAACAAGGCGGAGGAGGGAAAGCTGTGCCGAACACATGTCATCTTTAACACATGCTCTAATTGTGCTAACTTCCAGGGAATTAAATTATGACATAAAGCATTGGTTTTTCCGGGGACCTCAACAAAAAAACACCTCAAAGACCCCTGGAAGTCCTTTTTAAAACTGCACGTGGCCGGCTGTAGTTTATTCTTTTTACTCGTGTACTCTTGTTTTTATTCCCCTGAGACACACACACACAATGCCATGTAGTGGAAAATCAAAAGGACATCACTGCCAGAACATTCTACTTTTAACACATTACATAATGCGTTCTCACGGGTGCTCGCATGCTCTGCCGGAGCGCCATGGGCTACATGCGTGTGCCACGTGCTTTGTGTGTTGTGATGACAGAGCGTCGTAGAGGTGGATGCGCTCTGCTGTCTGGAATAGAGCTGATCCTCTTAAATGATTGCTAGCTACGACCAGAGAGAGGGGGAGAGACACCTGCGTGGGGAACATGCGGACAGATGTCTCACCCCCACCCTTAACAAAACACACACACACACACAGCATCTATGTTTAGTTAAGGCTAGCTCGGACTAGATCCCTTTCCTTTAATAGACTCCAACTCTATTATATCGCTCATTTGTACCCGGACAAAGGCAATTCCTTTAATTTATTCAACACCTTTTCCTGGCAGGAAGTGGATTGTGTGTTAAGCACTATAAGGAGAAAAAAGGCCTCTTAATGAGGAAAGTTAGCCTAATTACTTGTGGCAGTCTGTTACATCCCTTTAAATCAGCCAGTTTGTAAGTGTTCATTTGATGTGTTTTTAAAAAAGAAAGTGTCATTGTGGGTGCCCTAAGACAAATTGACACCAACATTAAATTAATTATTTTCTGTTTGCTTGTGAATGCATGCAGCATCCCTACAGGTCAGATACCACATTGAATACATGAAAATCGTATTGCATTGTCCGTCTTTGCATATATGTGTAACACTGCAATGCTGTGCTGGAAACGCCATCTGTAAAAAGTGGTTCCATTGAGTCTTGAAATAGCAGGTTTCCTGAGGGGATCAAACCTGCAACAAAGCTTTTATTTCACTCAGAACAAGAAATACAGGTCAGTCAACCCAAACCTGATGAGGGTCTTTTGTGTACCAGCTTTCTGTGCCTCATTTACTCAGCTAATCCTAATCCTAAATTGTAAATTCCCATTCTCTTCTGTTAACAGAACAAAACCGCCAAAAATAACAATTGTTCATATCATGTTCATCATCATGAGCTCGACAATCAACAGTGTAAGTTGATCCACAAAGAGGCTGAGCTGCATATTTGGACCCAAAGAAATCTAAGAACATAATCGCAAAAACCTGCCAAGTCTTCTTGATGCAAAGTCTTGTTTGCTGACGGAAGCAGAGAGGTGATGGAGGAAACGCCACATTACAGATGGATGACAGAAGAGTGCCAGCATTGTTGCATGTTCTTTCTCCCAGCAACCCTTTGGGAATGTGCGTGGTAGTGCTCAGTGTCAGTGTCAAGCCCTGCCCTTTCCAATGTGCCACTCCCAAGTTCACCACAACTATAAAACATGTTTTGTCTTCGCCTCCCCTTTTTGGCTTCAATTCTCTCGCCCTCCTCTGTGCTTGACATTTCACTGTGTGTGGGTGCCTTTGGTCCCTGTAGGGAGTCACACTCTCAGGCTCTGCCGGGGCCCCAGATGCACACAACTGGAGTCCAGAGCCAAAGATTTGCCCTTTGTCCTGTGTTGAGTGCACCCCTTCATGAACGCCTGCGTGCTGAAAAGAAGCAGACCCATTCTGGATTGTTTCCCTCTTCTGAAATCCTAAATCTCCTTCCATCACTGTTTCTGGTTTATTCTGCTTTGTAGCCTTGGGGACATGGCTTTAAAAGAGTCCTGTCAGGCTTGGCCTAGATGCCACAAATCAAGCTTTTCAGTGTTGGTCTTTGACCTTTCTCGGTCAGTCAGTGATATTTCCATCCTCTTTCCTTTTCAATTCAAGAATTATTCTCTTGAATTGAATATCCAATTGATCCTAAAAACTGTCACTGGCAGTTGGTCTTTGACCAAACGTCAAGGATACATTGAAGACTTGGAAGGCTAATTTCAGGCATTTCTTATTTTTATGTTACTCAGTATTCAGTCTTGTGCATGATTTTGTGCCCCTGGACACCTGATGTAATTTCTAACGCAGTATGTTCCAAAAATGAGAGAATGGAAGGATTGATGTGCTGTGCATATTAGAAGTCAACTAGCTTTGTGCAGTCAAATGGCACTGTAGTCATTAGAACAGAGCTGATTAGAACAGCTGTGTAAAACCAACATCTGTGCATCTAAGTTTGATTGTATGACATCATGTGTTCTGTTCTTTGCTTTCTTGGAGTTTGCTCTCTTCAAGGCAATTTCGTTGGAACACTTCCACATGGACACAGGTGTCAGCTCTCTTGATACCTACGTCGACAACCATCAAAAAACACCAGAGCGACAATCTCCGCACTTATTGTTTTCCTGCTTCCCACCCCAAACTTTCGTCTTAGTGCTGGTTTGGGAGGTTGGGGGAGTGCTCTGGTGGAACTAGAGGAGAGATGGGGGATGAAAAGGAAGTGGAGGTAACCCCCCCCCCCCCATCTCCTCTATCCCATCTCATTCCATTTCATTGCATCCTGGTTGGGGAGTTGGAGATGAGAAGGAGGTGTGTATGTGGTGGGGAGGGTGGCAAGCCAACAAAACAATGGAGCCTTTGTGAGAGGGTCCTGCCGTGACAGGATTGTTGGGGGGCGGTCAGGGCTTAGCGAAGCGTAGCCACTTCATTAGTCAGGGCTCTCGTTTTGCACCACCTCCTCCTCCCATCCATCCTCCCTCCCTGTCATTCTCTCACTGCCTTTTCTTCCCCGCTCACTCGTGGAACCACAGAGGCAGGAGCCGCTCTGTCTGGACAGCACTGAGTGTTGCGCAGGGTTTTGGCTCAGCATTGACAAAGATGTGCTTTTGAGGCTGATTTGAGTAGTTTGGTGCAGTTTCCTCGATCGGTACCGTACTGTTTTTGTTCTGAGGTAGGTTTCCTTGTGTTGTCATCCTTCCTATCCTGTCCCGTCCTTGACCGCTGACTTGCATCTTCTCTTCCCTGCGCTGCAGTTTTGGTGTCGGATGACTGGATGCAGCACTTTAAGTCAGGCCTTTGATGAACAACTGAGGATGTTATATAGTGTCTGTTGTTATGGAGGCATTTCTAGATAAGAACGCAGGTTGTTTTTTTTGTTTTTTTTGTTTGTTTCTCATATCAATTTCATCACTCTGTGCATGAGGACATCAGTGGAAAACACCATACATCTAGAAGTTTCACGAACCCATTTTGTGTAGAATTGTAGGTTTATATGAGGTGATATTTATGTTTCTGAGGAGGATGGGATTGGGGGGGTTGGTGGCTGCTCGGGGACTATTGCCTCAGCTGTGTTGACCAAATTATCAGTGTTATTAGGATCTACGTGCTTGTGATTGCTTTCTCCCCCACCCACACTGCCTCTTTGTCAAACGCACACCCTCAGGGACAGTTGAGCGTCAGGGTGATCCTTCACATCCTGTGTGGGGAAAGGGCAGAGAGGAGCACTCAGACTAACCCCATGTCTTCCTCATGAGAAAGCCTGATGGACTAAAACTCACTGTGTCTCCAGTAAAAACATCATCCCGGCTGGTTTTTACCCAGAGGGTTGTTCGCAGCATCTTGAGTGCCTTTCTGCAGCTCATATCCTGTCCTCTCTAATGTTCCTTCATTACTACTTTATCACTAATCAGGGCAAAATAGCTACATGTTATTCAACTTTCCCAGCTGATTCACCAGGACACGCTGCAAAATTGGAATTTGTGTCTTGTAAATTGGATCGGTCATTACACAGTGAATTGGGAGAAGACCGCAATGACTGTCTTCTCTGCTGATAGCTGAGGCCTTTTGCAGAGTAGTCACATGACAGCAAGGGCAGTGTATCCCTGTAGATAGAAGAGCCATATGTCTCAAATTAGTTTAAAGATCTGGGTGATTGGATGTTGGTACATGCATTATAATATACAGCGCATGAAATAAAAAATATATTTAAAAAAAACTGCATTGCTTTGCCTCACGCTAGTGAACAATGATGCTGTTTTTTTTTTTTTGTTTGTTTTTTTAAAAAGGGAATAGTTTGATATTTTAGGGTTTGCGCTAATTTGAGAGATGGATGGAAAGATCAATACCACACTCATATTTACGTTAATTACGGAGCTAGAGCTGGGTGCGACTAGCTTAGCTTAGCAGAGGGAAAAGGCTAGCTTGGTTCTTTCAAATATCACCTCAGCACCTTTTTAAAACTTACTAATTCACACGTAGTCTCATTTGTTTAGTTTGTGCACAAACAAAAATCTAAAGATCAATTTGTGGTCTTAGAGGGAGTTACGTGGTGGAACTATTTCTTGATGAACAGTCTATTCATCCACTCGGTGTTGTCGCTAGTTGTCTGGCAACTCCAAGGTGATGACAAGACTCTGGGTAGTTACTGCTTCTGGCAGCTTTTAACTGAGAAATTACAGTATGTAACTCCCCCGTCTCCCCCAGCTTCTAGCCTTTATAATAAGCTAAGCTAATTGCCTCCTGGCTCCACTTAATGCACAGACATAAGAGTGATATAGATCTTCTCATCTAACTCTTGGCAAGAAGGCAAACAAGGATGTTTCTCAAAATGTCAAACTGTTACTTTAAAACTGCCTGACTAGCCCATAATCAGATACCAAGTGCATCTTGATAAGCACACAGGAACCCAGAGGCGACCATCTGAACTTCCATATTGACACTCTCTCTGAACTGCAACGTGATAGAAGTACGACTGACATTTCACTCATCTCTCTCTTATCTTTCCACAGAATGAACAAGTGAATCATCTCTGATTGCAGTCATGGCTGTCCAGACTGGCATCCAGGTAGGCTCATCACCATCTAGATAGGATTAGGTGTACTTTGATTGGCCAGAGGGGAATTTTAGTCCTACAGCCTGTTGAATTCTGGTTGGATTGGTGACTTTATTTGGTTGATATTGGTTAGTTTATAAAATTGGCGGCTAACTTCACCATTTTCGCTGATCCTGAACTATTTAGCAAGTGTAGCCACACGTCTGTACCAAATTTTAAATCTCAAATTTTAAATGCAGCAGTGCTGAACCTGACTTTGAGCGCTTGTTATAGCACCCTCTTTTGGTCAACACCATTCTTGGAGTCCAAGACTATCGGCGTGCCAAATTGGGGAAAAATTTCCCAGACTGTGAGAGTTATTCAGATTAAATAAAGAACAGCAGACATCTGTCTCGCACTCAACAGCTGCGACGAGCCCACCTGTGTTACAGCATGCCGTCTTGTTGTCGTTATGCATGTCTGACGTTCCAATGCTCGGACCCTGAGGAGTTTCTCCGCACATTTTTTAGGGGGAGTGGGTGGAACACTTTTTCCCTTCCCCTCCCAGCAACGAAGTGTGAGCCATCCCAAAACCCAAAACAACAAATGTATCGTGTTACAGATTTGTCTCATGGCAGCACCTCGTTGAGAAGGGCTTTTCTCTGTCATCTGGTTTGGAAAGTTCTGCCTCTACACACCCGTCTTGGACTGTGGATATGCAAAATATGTATCCCAGTGCTGTGCACATAACATGTGGCAGGAAACCTCTCAGACTGATGCCGATGTGTTGACGAGGCTGTGAAGAGCCTCTCCAGAGTTGCTGGTGAATTGTGGTTGGATTCTCTAGCTTCAGATGCACCACATTTACCCCAAAGGTCGTGTTAATTAGAAGGTTTGTCTGTACCGAGAGATAATTAGATAGGTTTATGTACTTCACATATAAATGAATAACAAGGACAATTCCTGGTGATTTTACATTTTCTTCTCTTTTTAGTTTAAACTTGTTTTTATGTAAGTGCATGTAATTTCCATTCTGTACCAATGAGCGGAGAAAATGGCGTCTCTATAAAACATATATAGAGCAAATGCAATAAAATGGTCTTACATTTGTCTGTCATGGTGTAGACATATTTAGTTAATTCATGTGTGATTGTAGAACACAGAAAAGAAGTGGGTGATTTTTTTTTTTTTTGTTTTTTAAAAAATTTCTGATATGTTATCAAAGGCACGCTGTGAGGATATTGATCTATATCAGACTGTGGTGATTCTGCAGAGACTGCAGCTATTTCCAAAGCTCAGCTCAGAGCTTCAGTGCCGATGTAGAGCACAGTCACATTCGATAACTGGTCACACTCTTGACTGCTCTGTTCACCCATGCTGAAAATGTATGCACTCATGGAAGTATAAGTAGCATATGCGCACATCTATTAATGCAACAGTAAAACACAACCATTGTAAAATATAATGTCTGCAGGTTTTGGTCTCATGCCTCAGATGTCAACAAATCTTAGAAATCTTTTGTGATGGCCACAAATTGTTGCTGTGGAGTTAAAATCTACTTTCTGCAAATCTGAAAAATCCTCGTTTTTAGCTTGAGTGTTTCTGGTTTTACCTAATGTTGGTTTGGGCATTTATTTAATTTGTTTATTAAATGTTTTTGGCCACTTACAGTAGCGGAAATGAAGCAAGCTGCAAACACAACATTGACATACCTGAGAAAGTTGATATGGCTAACATGTTAGCAAACAGGTAGCAAACTTATTGACATGGAGCAACAGTATCATTCATTTAGTCGTGTTTCTGGCCACGTTACAAATATCTAATATTCACTTATCTTTTAGCTCTGTTTTGGTCTCCATTTTACTCCTGAGGAAAATATCTGGCTCTTTAGCTGCTAAATGCCACGCTATGTTTACTAGCTAGTTGCTTTGTCTGTCGTTTGATGTTATTCAGGTAGTGTACAGAGGGTTTATCAGACCTTTATTTTTATTTCTTTTGAGGTTGAGAGCTGCGAGACTGAACAAAAACAATAAAGTTGCAGGCCTTAATACCAAAACAATGAGCTGAAAGAGGCTAAAAAGCTCTGTAGAGCTGAGGGGAAGTGCAGAGTTGATGGATCATTCTGTCTGTGGGTTCACTACTAGCTACCCCGTTCACAAAACAGTAATTTGACTCGTTCATATAAAAATATTGATGGGTGCAGCTTTAATTAACTACTTGTGAAGCATTTACATTTTTGGTTTGGTGAAAAGTGGTTTTGTTTGCCATTCTAAACAGTGTGTGGGAGGTTTAGTAGTGTGTGTTTTTGTAATGAACACAGGAAAAACTGAGTAGACATTAAAGAGCAACATCTACAAAAACCTCAGCAGAAACTCCAAGGAAGATGTCACTGATTGCCCACAGTTAGACTGTCAAGTGAGCCCTTGAATGAGCAGTGCTCAAATAACCCACCTCATCCTCCCAAAAATGTACTTGCTAGCTTTCCTAAAATTCCTCATTAAAACCAAGGCTACGTTGTCTTTTTTTTCCCAGCGTTACAAATATCTGCGGTGAAAGTGACCAAATAGAATGCCCAAGTAGCTCTTTTAGTATTTGAAAAGAGCAACCAGACCACGTTAGTTCAGCCTGGCCAAACCAAACAGCTCTGGGTTTAGTTATTATCCTGAAAGGTCAAAAGTCAACAACCAGGTCATGGGAAGTTTAAAAAATATATATTTTTATAGCTAAAGTAAATGTGGAAATGTGTTTTGGTATATCTAACTTGATCAAAATGTAACTTCTAGTTTGAGTGTAACTGTAGCTGAACATTTGACAAAGCTAAAGTGAAAAAACTGAGGTTTTCATTACTCATGTTTTTAGGCTTCATATACATGAATCATTGATATATGACGTGAAGAAAAGCTTTTTTTAATAATGTGAACAGATGATCTGGTCATGACAACAGCTTATGAGAAATAATCTTAAAATAACTAGAGAAGAACTAGTCATCAAGATATTACAAGAAAACCTGATAACGTCCCACTTTTCCCTTTTGATATTCCCTCTATTGATTTATTGTTTCAGGGCGTTTAGTCGCCCTTGCTATAAGTGGCTCCAGTTAAGAGCATCAGATTAAACCTAAAGCGTAACTGGTAAAAGTACAGGCACAAACTGCTTCAAAATCTCAGTAGGCTGCATTTCTTACCAGGATTACCCACCCACATTCCAGCACCCAATGTGGACAGAAGTGGTGAAAGAAAAATGGATTAACTGAGACTTTCTCTATACCCAGCGCAATGCAGATTTTAGTTTTATAACACAAGTCTGCTTTAAAACCTGAGCGCTCACTATGAACCTGTATGCAGTCAGGTGACAGAGTACGAGGTGGGTTGGATTATGCCACTGTTTGTCGTCTTTTCTAATCGGCACAGTGTCTTTTACATAACTTGTAAACCTTACACTACGCTGCCTATTTTCTAATTAGCTGGATGTCAAGAAACGCACATATGTTGTTGTGACCCTGCAGAGCGCCGCAGGCAGCCTGTCCTTCTGAACTGTTATGTAATGTGTGTGTGTGTGTGTGGGTGTGTGTGTGGGTTGGTCGGCTCATCCCTTTTTGAAGTGAGGTAACCTTTTTAGTTTTGAACCTCAGGTGTTTTTGCCACTTTCTCCTGTGTGTTTTTTTTTTTTTTTTTTTTTTTTAAATGTGCTTGTTCTCCAGTCCCACATATTTGTCCCCACCCCTTTGGGTTCAAAGGTCACCCTGATGGGAACAAGTGTGGCACAAAAAAAATAACCTTTCCCAAAGCAATGATGTGTCCATTTTGACGTTTATTCTAAACATTTGTTAGTTCAGTGTTAGGATTATAGACATGCTAACGATAGGGCCTTAAGGGTTCAAATTACACAATGAATGTAGTAAATTAGTAAAATGAGTTGGAGTCACCTGAAGTGGATGTTTTTAAAGGGGCATTTCAACAATGAAGTTCAATGTACTCGTCACTTGTCGCACTAACCAGAATGCATGCACACACAGTTGAAGTATCCTTAGCAGTGTTGTTCATAGAAGTACTGTAGAACAGCCTCTCTGTTTGTCTGGTCAGATGGTTTCCTGTCTGTAGTCCCAATGAACAAGACGAATTCCAGGCCTCAACAAGACTCAGCTTTGTTTTTAAGCACAATGACCCATTACCCCCGGGGGAGGCAATGACCCATTATTGTTCGATGACGTGATGGACATAAAGATTAAAGGCTGTATCTTAAACAGATGTCAACAAACTGGACAGGGGGAGGGAGGTGTCATCCAGAAGTGAGTTATGTAATGTAATCTGCTGCTGGTTTCTAGGTTATGCCTCCTGCTGCCTGCGAACAATTTAAAAAGTAAAAAATAAAACAACATAGCTATTTTATTAATATGTATTGCATTTTTTGATGAATAGAAGCTTTGTCATTCTATATCTGTCTCTCTTTTAAAGCTTTGAGAACCATTAGCTTGGGTTATTTAAATTTGGGTTATAAATGCCGTATCTGTTTTGTCCAGCTTTTGTCCCAATATATTTTCCATCTATCCCTTATATCAAAGACTTGGTGAATCGTCAGTGTAAAGAGAGGGAGGGGGAGAGGGAGAGAGAGAGAAGGTAATGGGTGGGAGTGGTGTGACGGAGATGGATAAGATGAAGCTGGGACATCAATGTCAAGAGCTGGGATCAGCAGCTCGCTCCAGGCACTGAGCCCTGGACTGTGAACTAGTGCTAGACACCCATTTAAGCAGTCATGTGCAACAGCGTTCAATTGTCTGTTTTTCCTTTTTGGATTTGAAACCAAAGAGGAAAAAAAAAAATAAAGACTGTAAGGTTGCCTTTCAGTGGACAGTGATAGATGTTAAAAACTAAAAAACATGTTGGGGTTGGGTGGTTAGAGATAAAGCTGAGATTGTGGTTTTTTTCGCACAGAGTAAACCACAGTGGTTTCACACAGTGTCTGTTGCAAACTCCAATAGAGCATAGAAGTGAAGTGTGGTATAACGGCATCCCCGGCGCGCCCGCTCTGCATGGATGGGTTACTAAACATTCCTCTGATATTCTCAAAGCACAAGGCCAAAGGAGAGTATGATAATGCTGCAGTGTTGGCTTGTAGAGAAAGTCGGCTGTATTCAGGGTTAATAATCAATCCATAAGGTATTTCCAAAAACAATGTATAGGTTTGTCAACTCCTGTTGTACCTTATCTCACTGAAGAGACAAAATTGGTTCTGCAAGTGATTTTTTTATTTATTTATTTTTTTTTGTTTGTTTGTTTGTTTTTTCTGTCTGAATAAGAAGAGAACCTCTTGAAACAGGTCTGGAAATAAGAAAAGAAAATTATTTCTGGCTCACTCTGAATGAGGGAGTCCCATAATCAAACACTATTGTATTAATTTGGACTGAATAATTTTATCAGCCAATACCTATAGTAAGACAATAAAGTCTCAGTCTTACGAACGTTTTAAAGGAATAGTTCAACATTTTGGGAAATGCGCTTGTTTGCTTTCTTGCTGAAAGTGAGATGAAAAGGTCGATACCACTCTCATATTTGGCTGGTAAATATAAGGCTACCGCCAGCAGCTGCTTAGCACAGCTTGCCATAAAGACTTGAAACAGAAACACATTATATCTTGTTTTATAATCCACACAAAAAAAAGTGTAAGGATGACAGTGTTCGTCTATTTCTTGGCTGGGCTTTGTGACTTCCTGAAGGGCCAGGCTAGCGGTTTCCTGTCTTTTATGCTAAGCTAACCGGCTGCTGATGGTAGCTTCATATTTACTGTACAGATATGATTGGTATCAAACTTCTTGTATAACTCTCGGCAAGAAAGCTAACAAGTGTATTTCCCAAAATGTGCAACTATTACTTCTAAAGTACGTCTTAGACCACGACTAAGAGTAGTACTCAGATCAGATTAGGCAGATGTCTCAATAAGTGGGCAACCACACTAATTGGTTATAACATTCTGCGTTTTTCTGTTTGTGTTTCTAATCCTTTGAGTGATACAAGGAGATGATGTAGACCTTATTAATTTGATCATCTTCTGAGATCTTTGTGGTTGCTGCCATTTTTCCTGGAACACCACCTTGATTTTGATTGCATACATAGATGGTTATGGATGTTTTTGTCCACAATAGTTCAGCTTTTTAACTTTTCTGTCAGCTAGGATGGAAATTTGCAATTTAATCTTCCTTGCACTTTTCCCTCCTTTTTTCCAGGTGTGGTTCGGCGAGAAATTCGATGCCCCGTTGCTGAGCCCCAGGAGCCCTCGCAGCCCGTTGGCACAGCGGCACGGCCCCGGTCTCGCAGATGTCTTCCAGTATGACCAGTGGCTGGCTGTGCGACACGAGGCCACCCTGGTGCCCATGCAGGAGGATCTGGCCATCTGGCTCACCGGCATGCTGGGTAAGTGCTGCGTGCCAGCCAAGAAGAACTGCTTCTAGTCGTTTAGTCTCATTTTGTTATTTTGCGCCCTCTGACTCTTGGGTATCATGTGGTTTTGACATCTTTCAGGGCAGGTTGTTGTTTTTGGGCACATTTTTTCTCTTTCTGTATTATATTTTACTGTAGTGTAGTTAGGATACATACAGCAGAGTAAATGTGTCCAAACCTGTGTGGATGTGAATCAACACTGGGCAGTTGCATGCTAACAGTTTGCCCCTCGAGGCTAGGAAAATACCTAAGCACAATTGACATGGGTCTCCCATGTAATTGGATTTGGATGTTGCCATTTCCGACCGGGCCTCAGCAAACCACAGAAACAGGAGTGGAACAAAATCCCTCATTACATCTGTCTCTGCCATTATACTGACATCTATTGTCCCGTACGATACAATGGAGCAGCAAGGAAATTGAAGCTGACTGGAAACTGACTCTATTGTCGATTGATGAAACCGTTTTTCTAGAAGTTTTTCTCACGAGGAATGTGGGCAGGTACTTAATGCTCAACCTGTTATTGGTACTGCGATCACGATGACATGCATCCTGCATATTTTAACTTTTAAAACAGTCAATCGACAATCCCGAGGGGAATTCAGTTCACATGGCCTTTGTTGTGTTTGCTAGGGCAGTGATTTACAATAAGGGGTCGTGGGAGCACCATAAGTCCTTGAGGAGTCTGAAAGGCAACTGTCAATGTGCGATCTTATTTGTAAGGTCTTACAAAAGACTCTGTAGAAGAAGAAAAAACTGCTTAGAATTTTGTATTAAATCTCGGTTAATTTTGTACTGAAGATGTGGTTTTGACCTACAAAAAGTGGACTGAAGTGGGACAAATCTCTTTATGAAGGGCTCTTGCAGATGGAAAACTAGGATCACTTGCATTGTGCTGTACATTTTTATTCTGTGTCTTTTCACTTCCATTTTTCCAGGAGAGGAGGTGAGAGCGGAGTTTTTTATGGAGGAGCTAAATAACGGCGTGAAGCTCTGCCAGCTTATCGGTGTGCTGCAGACTAAGATCGCCCAGAGCTGCCCCTCTGCACTCTGCAAGGTGAGTCAGACGGCGAGCGATGAAAATAGCTCAGATGATTGTCCAAAGGGCAGCTTTCATGCTCACACGTGGGGGATGTTTGGGGGGTGCTCTGCAGGTTTGAAGTTTGCCCCCCCCCAAGGAACATTGGCATTAAGAAAAGTAACATTGCATTAAAAAAAAAAATTAATGCATACACAAGGCTGCATGCAAATATGTTGTATGAACTAACGGCAGTTTATTTTTCTGGACAGCTGTTCCCCACGAGGAAGGTTGCGTGCAAGCGGGACGCCTCTCCAGGTTCCTTCTTCGCTCGTGACAACACCGCCAACTTCCTGGCCTGGTGTCGTCACATCGGTGTCGAGGAGACCTACCTGTTTGAGTCAGAGGGCCTCGGTAAGAGCTGCAGCAGTAATCACTGAGACTATAGACTTGCTTTCATCTATTCTGGAGTAAATGCATTCTTTCTGTCTGCACTTTTTAATCACCGTTGATGCCCAATGCCTCCATTTTGTCATGAAAATTGAAGCAGATGTGGAATCCAACATCAAATAAGAGAAATGGCCATAGATAGAATTTCATCCTAAAAATCTATATTTACAGGAAAGAATGCCAAAATAGCCTGCCGTGTCTTTTTTTTTTTTTAAATTTCTTTTTTAGAATTGACCTCTTGCTCTCCCCCTTTCTCTCAGTTCATCTTAACTCTGTTCATATCCAGCCATTAAAATGTAAACTTGTGTCTGAGTAAATCTGAGTTTTTGGAAACAAGACCATTGTTTGTTTTTTGGCTTATATGACCTGGCAACCCTTTCCCGGTTATGTAGATATGAATCTAGGTTGTTGCAAGAACCCACAGTAACTTATTAAAGTTGCTACTTCTGGTGCTCTGGCACAGATTGAGATGGCTTGTCACAATCCTACCTCTTCCCAGTAATGGGGGCAGTGAGGACAGGTTTTGTTAATCCAAGCAGAAATTTTCAAGAAAGATTGTCACCATAACGGTCTGGTTAATCTTTTATTCCTGGAGATCGAAGTGCGCCAAAGTGTCCAAATAACTTTCTTACACCTGTCTTACCCCAGCCAAGTCATTCTTTTGAATTTGAAAACTTTGGAAATGGTTTCATGATGAGTTTTCCTGCACGTCCCTGGCCACTATCTACCTACTGGAAAAAAAAAAATCCTCCTATTTTTTCCTCCAAGACATTTAGTCTGGCCAAAAGGAAGTTGAGACCAAGTAAAAATGAGACACCAGACAGTCCTATGCAGTCCTGTGCAAGATTTAACAGATACTTAAGGAGTTCTTTTAAATGTTTACTAGGATGTAAATTTCCCTGCAGGTTTGTACAAAACACTGCAACATATTTATTTAGCCACCTAATCCATGCATATGATTTTGAACTTGTAAGCGTTTGTAGTGCCTGGGAGGAAATAAGAGGAGAAATGATGCCAGAAAACTTAAGGTGGGTGGAAAGAGTTGCCGTTGCCACTGAAGTGTTAGTGACTGAAACAAGTGCCATAAGACAGAGACTCAACAGTTACCTGGCTTCATATTGAGGATGTTAACAGTGTCAAACAGACTGCGTTTCTAAGCTCCTAATAACTTTGCAGAGCTCTGTTGTTTAAGCCTTAACTTCTTAATGATTTAATAGGATCAGCCATAGAGAGCAATCACCCTGAGTACTCTGTATGGGGGATCACTTCATTATAAGTAATGGCTCTTCAAAAAAACCAAAAATGGATTGGAGCGATTTAGAAAGAAAAGCCATACGTCTCCTGTTCCACGAATGGAACCACAGACCTTTAAGTAATATCCTCAAGTGATGTTAAAGTTGTGCTCTCCACCCCCGAGCCCTTGTTCTCTGTTGTATGAATCACCCAACATGCCTTCAGGGAATAACTCACTTTATCTTATGTGCTCATAATGTCACGTTTTGTAATGTAACACGTGGATTTTGTTGCCCCTTATCCCTCTTCTCTGCCATCCTGTTCTCTCTCTCTCTAAAGAAAGCTAAAGCTATTTGATAAGTCTGCTCATTTTTGCATTTTCTGCCTCAGTGCTGCACAAGGAGCCTCGACAGGTTTGTCTCTGCGTGCTGGAGATCGGCCGCATCGTCTCCAAGTAAGTCCTAAGCTTCAAAGAACCATTAAGAACCAGTTTAGCGCCAAAGGTGCCCATGTGAACTCTGCTGTGTGTTGCTCAGGTACGGTGTGGAGCCTCCTGTGCTGGTGAAGCTGGAGAAGGAGATTGAGTTGGAGGAGACCCTGCTGATGACAGAGGAGCCGCCTCCAGCCGTCCAGACCTTCAGCGTGTGCTGCCAGCACGGCGGCCTCTACCAGCCGGGGGTGAGTTCTGTCTGTTTAAAAACAGAAGCTGTCAGTCTGAACATAAAACTTTCCACCTGGAGGCAGGAAGTGTGGCACGAGAATGGCCATCCTCTCCATCAGCAGGTCACGTTACTGCCCCCCAAGCGCTTGTAATATCGGTGAGCTCAGTCAGTCTAGATGACGGCGATCGCTGCTGGCTGTGCACAAACGAGCAAAAAGAGAACTGCCGTTAGTTCAAAAAGCAGCCTCGTCTTCCTCCCCAAAAGATGGAAAGTGTTGAAGGGCTGCATCTGATCACATTAGCATCACATAGGTGGTGCATGTGCGACCCAGTTGAAGCCGAGCCAAGACTCTCGCCGCTTCGTTGGCGCCCCACAGGGGTATGACGCATCGCAGCCGGCCATGTGATGCCCTGCCCGGTGCGCTGAGACTCGCCGTCAACACGTGACCTCTAGGCTCCAGATACATGACGTCATACAGCCACAAGTGCGCACAGCTATGAACTGGCTGTCAATGTCGCAGTGTAAATACTCCGTCTCTTTCACAGTGCAGCGGTTCCTCTGTCACCTGTGCTTTTAACACTTTCTAAATCATGTCTGATGGACATTGTGGTTCTAACAGTGTCAATGTTGGGTGGGTAAAACAAGACTCCAACACTGTCGGGGTTGGGGGGTTTTATTCCCAGAGGAGACAGCTGGACTAAAGATAACCGCACTCATTGAAGTGGAAGGCAGTTTGGATAAAAGCATCTACAAACTAGATGCATTTTCCTTTACACATTCAAATAAACATCAAATAAGCTGCAGTTTACAACAGTTTATTTATTTATTTTAGTCCAGTGTGTCTCCTNATAGATATAGATATAGATATAGATATATAGATATATATAGATATATATAGATATATATATACACACACAAACACAACAATATGGCTGCCTTACGGTCCTCTATTCTTCCTTGCAGGAGCACGGCATGGACGACCCGCCGTGCAACTGCTCCAACAGAGTCTCCATTGAGTACCTGTCTGAGGGACGCTACAGACTGGGAGACAAGACCCTCTTTATTCGTGTGAGTTCTCTCTGTCTCTCTCTGTCTCTGTCTCTCTCTGTCTCTGTGTGCATTGGTAGCAGACTCGTGTTGGCTCACTTCACGTTAGTAGTCCAGCCCATGTCAGGACACATGTAAACTTGTTACCCAATGGCGGTGGATTGCATTAGGCAATTACATCATAATTACAGTGTTGTCCATGGTGCCAAGCCTCAGGACAGACGGGCTCATTTAGAGCTCCGCAGCAGCTATTTTGGGATTTTCAAGGAATATGTCACTGTTGATTTCTTGATGGTCTACAGAGATCAATGAATTCTTGACTTTTTTTTTACACCAAATGGAATGTATTTTTCTTGAGGAGAAAATCTTGTTACCAAATGATGTTCTCCCCTCCACAGATGCTTCACGGTAAACACGTGATGGTGCGTGTTGGCGGCGGCTGGGACACGCTGCGTGGTTTCCTGATGAAATACGACCCTCTGCGAGTGCTGCAGTTCACCACTCTGGAGCAGAAGATCCTGGCCTTTCAGAAAGGCCCCCCCGGCCTGGGAGGTCACCATGGCAACGCCGCTCCACCCCCTCCCCCTGACATGGACCCCCTCGCCGCTGTCAACAACCTCATCTCCTCCACATCCTCCTCTTCCTCCTCCTCTTCCTCTTCCTCCGGCTCGGCCTGTAAGCCGGTGTCGGTGACCGCTGCAGGCCAGACATGTCGGTCCTACACCGCCTCCCCGGCCTGCACGCCCACGTTGCCCAGAAAAGGTGCTGCCGCAGCGCCCAAGAAGAACCTCCAGGGGATACCTTCTTCCCCCAGGAAGCCCACCCAGCTGCCCCTGCCCAGCGCCACCAAAGGCTCCTCCTCTCTGCCCTCCACGCCTGTGGGAAGTTCCTCCAAACGGTCTCCCAGCCTGGGGTGTCAGGGTGTGCAGGTGCCTCGCAGAGCTCTGACTCCGTCCTCAGCTCTATCACCAGCTCAAAGCGCCGCCTCCAAACTGAAGCTCAGGCCGTCACCACGCGGTGCCGCCTCCCAGCCCAGGAGCCCCGTCTGCCCTGAACCATCTTCCAAGTGCCCCAAACCCTCCAGCCCCTGCTCCTCCCCGACCGCTACCTCTGTGCCTCGCCCCGTCACTGCACCAGTAGGGGCACCCACCCCTAAAGATGCCCGGCCACCATCTGGCACCAGCCAGCGCTCTCGCCTTGCACAGCGCCGTCCCGGCTCCCCAGCCTCGCGCTTCCGTCTAGAGGCCGCCAGGCGGGTGCGGACGGCCACAAGAGCTGCAGTGACGCCGACGCCAAGAGCAGTGACGACAACTCCACAAACCCGGACCCCCGCCCCAAGCTCACGGACAGCCTCCCCTGCGCTGCCAAAACCCGCCAGCTCCCTGCCGAAGAGCAAAGAGGTCACAGCCAAAGCCAAGGGGCCGGCCCAGACCAAGGCGGTTGCTACCCCTCCACGCAGTACTGCTGCTGTCCCCGGGCGGGTCCCAGGGGGCAACACAGGCCCTTCTCCCGCAAGCAAAGCCAATCAGAAAACACCAGCCACAGCACAGAGAGTGGGGCGAAAGAAAGCAGCCGCCGCTAACCCCATCAACGGGAAGTTGAGTCTAAAACCTGAAGCGATTCCAGGACAAGCCCTGGCCCTGCAGAAAACCAGCCCCAACGTCAAAACTGTTAAGACCGAGCCCAGCAAGAAGATCCCTCCTAAGGACCCTTATTTTGAAATGAACAGTAGGAGGAGGCAGAAGACGTAACGGGACGGCCTCTGAGGACTTCGCCAAAGCCAGCAGGCTGGTCTCACACAGCTTCTTATCACAAACCAGCACTTGTTGGAGCTCAGAATCTGCATCAAAAAGTGTCTCGTTTTTGACCGTTTATTTGTCTTCAGATTTATTTGTCTCTTGGTTTTTGGATGTTATTTAATAGTCTTTTTATTTTTAATGTTTTAATCCAAAAGGGTCAAAGATGTCATGCTTTGTATGTCTTGTCTTTGTGATGATGTAGTGGTCTTTATTTTTTGTTTTTTTTTTATTTTTATTTGAGAGGTCAGCTCCATGTTCCTGGTTAACACTAAAATGTGCACAATGTTTACATTTTCACCTTCGTCACTCGTACAGCCGTTACAATTTATTTGTGTCAAATGACTTTTAAAGAACAAAGGATCGAACTTTGTAGAAAAACTGTGTTCAAACACTAACCTCAAAGCTCTTTTAGACACAGCCATGATTTAGTAAAATGCACTTAGGCGAACATTTGCAGGAAAAAGGTCCGTCTTTATTCGTGGCGAAGCAGCTTCTGAGTCCTGTTTCCTCCAACAGGTGAACAACGTTAAATTCTGAAGTTCAATGGCACAACTGGAACACAAATCATGGTTTCGGATACATTTTTCTTCCCCAGCGAGAACATACCTTCCACTGGTGGATAGTCGGATGTAACCCTTGCCTGATTTTAGCTATAAATGATATCTGGGGTGGGAGGTTTGCGTCAATGGCGCTGGACAAAACGCCATCAGGATCGGACCTTCCTGTCACGTGCCTTCATCAGAACTCTCTCCTTTCTGAGCGGCATTATAGAATGTATCAGATGATCAGGGTGGAGGGGGTGGGAGTGGGGGGTGGGGTTTATGGTTTTTACTGATCAAAATTGCACAGTGTGTACAAGCACTCATGACTTTGGTTTCCTCGAGAAAAGCCCGAGTCGCAGATGAACTACTGATCAAACGCCTCCTTTTTTATTTTATTTATTTTTATTTTTATTTGAACAGAAAACACTCGGGGCCCTCCAGCAGCCAAAAACCTTTATAGCAGAATCGACTCGGTATAGACTTGTTGTTTATGGTTTCTAATTTTTGTGTGTATTAAAAATCTAGTTTTCTATGTGGTGTGTCTATATCTATATATCTATATATATCTATATATATCTCTATATATATATCTATATATATATCTATATATAT
>LKNJ01001037.1:118020-135073 GCA_002120245.1 Maccullochella peelii
AAAAAAAAAAATCAGTGAGGCTTTTTTCCTTTTTGGCACTTTACAGAAACCGCTGTGTCCGTCATGATTTGAATGTTGATTCTGTCGGGTTTTTGTTGTCATTTTTGATTAATAAATGGACAAGAGTTTTTAAAGGTTATCTTGTCGCTTTTGTGTTATTTAACACACTTTGCTGTTGCATGTTGTTGCTCCAAATGTTCCTGAGGATTTGTTTCCCCTCTAAAACCTTAAAACTGTCTCAGCCTGCATACCCAACAAAGTCCTCAGAACATGAAACAAACAACACGGGTGCTCGGCAGTATGCAGAACAAGCTGCGATTATGCCTGACATTGTGAATTACTAATGACTGTAACTACTGTTTACTACACAGGCAAGAAGTGAGCGCAGGAAACCACACTGATGATTTTTAGTCATTTGGCTGGTTAGACCTCTTCAGACTTGAGCGTGATTGACATCTCCCTCTCTCTCGTGTTAGGTTTGTTGCATCTGTTGGAGCAGGAAAAATGCACTTTTTACTTCAAACCTGTGCAGTGACAAACAGTAAGGGTAGAACTGTGCTGGGGGTTGAAGAGTAAATAAAACAAAGTAGGAATTAAACAATTCATATTAAGAGTTTTTAAGGTGGTGGGGTTGGTTTGAATAAAGGGTTTTCTGTTATAAAATGTACTTAAATGATAAAACTATTTGTAATATATTATCTGTTTTTGTTTTAACTGCAGATAAACAAACGGTATAATGACAGCTCCAACAAGTAAAAGGTTGTTTCACCATCAAGTCCACAGAGAGAGCAACTGAACATCAATACCATTTATTTTTTGCAAATAATCCAAGTAAACCGAGTATCTTGAAGACAACGTCCAAACCTAAGCAGAGGTCTAATCTGCCAGAAGAAGTGAAATCACCTTTAATGAAAATTAATTCCAGTTTGAGAACCTGAAAAAATGAGCTTTTTTTTTTTTTAAAAGAGTCCTCCAAAAGTCACCTGTTGTACTCTGCTGCCCTCTAGTGGTTCCAAACAAACACTGCATCGTGGCTGAGTCAGTTTTGGTGGTTTAATGTGATTTATATTGGATTATACAGAGACGGGAGGAAAACATTTTCCTCTTTGAAACTTTTGTGTGCAAACTACACACTGCAAATTCTCTTATAATGAAAATATAGTATTATCAGCTAAATTCACTTATTTTCACTTGTGCAGTAAAATGGTCCCTGTCAGTGTTTTACTATGATGTTTATGAATGAATATTACTGCTGCATCAATGTGTATGTTGCATTTTGCTGCTGTAGATGTTTAAGGTTGTGCTAATTGTAACTACTTTATATACTGTTGGGTAGTTTAATCTACAGCGATCCATCATGCTCTACAAGATCATCACGTTTGTAGCGCCGCTGTCCTGTGAGAACCACGTATCTCTCAAAAGTCCACTTTTCATGAGCTCAGACAAACAGGCCTGTTTTCAGCTTTGTGACGATGCTTTTCCCAGCTTATCCAAGTTTGTTGTTTTTTTAATAGTTAATTTATCTTAAGAAGTTTTCTCAACCCATAAAGGAACACTTAATCCTTCAGTTTATCAGAAAATTCAAAAGATACATGGTTTCACTGGACAGGAAGGGGGAGGGTCAACTTGTCAGACAAATGTAGTGGAGTAAAAAGTACATTTGCTTCTGAGATGTAGTGGAATAGAAGTATAAAGTTGCATAAAATGGAAATACTCAAAATACCTCGAATTTGTACTTAAGTGCAGTACTTGAGAAAATGTACTTGGCTACATCCCACCTCTCATCAGTTGTCGAAATGCAATTTAACATCGCTGCTAAAACCTGAGCAGATTTTTCAAACCAATAACTTTAAAGCTGCTATCAGTAATATTAGTAATGGCTCAAATGACTACAAAAGGTGTCAGTGTTTCCAGGTTGTTTCTGCTGCATCCAAAAATCAGTTAATGCAGTTTTAAAGGAAATAGATTCAGAATGTGGAACATACAGAATACACCATTTTTAATTAGTTTAACACAATTAAATTTTAATCTTTGCTTTTTTTTAAAATCAACAATGTTTGCTGTGAGGCATCTTTGAGGGCCTTTATAGAAGTGCAGCAAAAATGAATGTATATATTTATTATTCACATTATAGCATAACCTGAGAACAGAAGGCAGGTTTTTACCTGTAGGCATTTATTAAATATAAAAACATGTTCAATTACAACTGACCTCATTTCATAGACATGTCTGCATGTGGTTTAGGATTACATTTAAAAAGTCACGTGGTCAGAAGGTTCAGCTCAGTAGGCTTAAAGACCAAGTGTGAAACCCTGAGAAAAGTCACGGCAAGAGAGATAATCAGTCCGAAAAATGAAAAACAGTCAAATTCAGAGTGCAAATTACAAAAAGACTGACAGGACTGTCAAGTTTAGTCCGGTGAAGAGCACACAGGTGAGCGAGAGGTTAAAACATCAGGTCTGACAGAGTGAATGCAGAGAAGGAGAAAAACACTGTTTTCAATTTTAAACAAAAAAAAAGTGGGGAAAAAACCCCACGGTGCAATATTATGTTGATTTACTTTGTCAGTTTTTGTTCAGTTGCTTGTCCGTGACTGTTGAACCTAAAACCTTCAGGGAGAAATGGCACATTTAGAGTTTAGTCTAAAATCATCACAAACTTTTATCTCCAAAATTTTCGAGGATCTGTTTTTATTTTTAGTTTTAACTTTAAAAAAAAGGTACACGTTTTTTTTAATTTATTATTATTATTAAGTCTGGCCTGAGTGTGTAGTTCCAAACCAAACTACAAAAACAGGACATTCTGAGTGGACGCAGTTTTTCAGATGCCAGATATCAAATATTTCGTTGCGTTAATTCAACTCTCCACAGACAAGTTGTTAGCAGATTGTTACTTCAGTGCAAACAGTAACATGGGCAGAAGCAACAGACGCCATAAAGCATCAACAGCTACATTTTAGCTCCAAGGCGGTTCTTTAGTTCTTCTTGACCAGTTTCAGTGTTAAATACAAGTGGCGTCAGTCTTTATGATTTAAAAAAAAAAATAAAATCCACCTGTAGAGCATCAGTGATATAATCCCTCTCAGTGTCAGCATTTCAATCAGCTGATCTGGGGTCAGGTACCAGCACCAGCTATGAGGGACAGTATTCCTCCTGATCACCAGGATCTCTCCGGCTTCCTTGTCACCCAGCAGTCTGAGCCTCCACAGGTCAGTTCAGGGTTCAGACCCCGACTGGACGTGCAATAACCCGCCTTTTATACAGAGGCGGTGAGGGGGTCCGGAGTTTACAGGAGCAGGGGTGTGTGTTCTCCGGCCGGCTCCATCCGCTTGGTGAGCTGCCGCACTCTGGCCAGGAGGCGGTTGGGCAGTGGCGGGCAGTGGTAGCTCGGGTCTAGGACGTTGGTCTTGCGGCGCTCGCGCTCCTGCAGCCACATGAGGTACGGGCTGGGCGGGAAGAACGGCCGGGAGCGCTCGCGGTACAGCTGCAGAACGATGCCGCCGACGCCGAGCACCACCCACACCGTGATCATGACGTAGTCTAAAAGGGAGGGGAGGAAGAGACGGAGACTGCGTTAAGATGAGGCCAGACATTTGAGTGTGATGGCGTTACTGAGGTGGCGGTTCCAGCTGCGAGGCTCACCGATGGTTTGGAAGGGCACGTCGGTGAACATCGCACTGAAGTTGTTGTTGAGGAAGCGTTTGAGGATGTTCAGCGTGATGTAGGACAGGCTGGTGTAAATGTAGGCATTGACGGCCAGAATTACAGCGTAGGCGCCGACGATGCCGCACGTGGTGATGTTTCCCTGATGTCACAGAAACACAAAAAAACCATCACTTTGAGTCACTGACAAACACATTGTTCTTTTATTCTTACTTTCTGAATTTAGAATCAGGCATTTAGTCGGCTGTAAAGGAAACAACAAAATACTGTAGGAAAGTCTTTCAAAATAAGACAATATCCTGACGTCAGGATATTAGCGGACAAGGAAGAGAGCACTGCTACAAAACATGTAAATAATTAAGTGAACTGTATCTTGTTAAAGGAATAGTTCATTTCGAGTAAATAATGGTATAACCGGGAGCCAGGAAACAGTTGGCTCACAAATGTAAAAACAATAATTCTGGATTTTATGGGGTATGCGGTCACTTCCTGGAGTCTTGTTGTCACAGGCAGCTTGACATTTTAAAAATGTCTGTGTGTGTGCAGATTAAACAAACAAGCTAACTTTTTTTTTTATACCTTCGGACAGATCCAAGCTAGCCGTTTCCCCCCGTTTCCAGCCTTTATGCTAAGCTAAGCTAACCGCCCCCTGGCTGTATAGCTTCATATTTACTACACACATGAGACAAGAGCATGGTATCAACTAACTCTCAGCAAGAAACTGAAACTGCATATTTCCCAAAATGTCAAACTATTATTTTTTTAATTGAAAAGCATGGAACAGGAAAAAGTTGGTTCCCATCTGGAACCAAAAACTAGCAGGTTTTCCTTGACCTGGAGTGTGAACCGTGACGACATCAGTGGGCGTGTCCTATTCTACAGGTTGGAAAGAGGATGGAGAAGGAAACAGTGGTCTATGGTCTACCACGGTAACAGTCTGCTACGTCTTCTTGGTCCAAAAACAAATATCTGTAATAACAGAATAAAAGCTCGCAGGTAATCGATGCGATCCGCCTTCTTGCTACTACTGTTTACTTCTGCATTGTGCAACGCCCTCCATTGATGACGCATCCTTGATTACAATGGTTCTGCTCAAAACTGGTGGAAACGCGGACTGGTTTGCTAGATGGCACCAAGGTTCCAAGAATCCTGAACAGAACCGGTTCAAGAACCAGAACTAATTTGGTGGAAAGAGGCCACTACTGTAATGAGTGTTCAATCTGTTACCTCTCTGGGCCAACACACGAAGAAGAGTGGAACGACAATCATGATGCAGCAGAACGTCACCCAGAAAACTGCATCTGAATGCCTGAACACATCGATGTCACCTGAAGAAAGACCACAACACACAGACACATATGGAACATGCTGAAGATATATTATAAATACAATATTTAAGCATTTTTTGCAGCCACCGAAATCATGCAAAAAAGAAAAAGAAAAAGGTTGACTGGGGTCATGTTTTTTCCCTACCTAGAGGAGTGAAGAGAACAGTGGAGGCGATGAGGAAGCCAAGCATCAGTCCGACCACGACGATGCAGGCCATGACCGAGCCGAAACGCCACCAGCTCATCACCAAGAAGACCCCGCCCACCACGCCGATCACCGCCGACACGGCCAGACGCACTGCAGAGAGACGGGCGCAGACGGGAGGAGGCACCAAATTCAGACATTTTCTAACGCTACACATGGTGGCTTTAATCATGTGAACAGGCAGAACGGCCCGCAAAGGGGGGGGAACCAACTCACTGTCATATTCCAGTTCTGTGGTCCTTGTGATCAGCACAAAGAAGAAAAACGCTGCAAAGCTAAATCCCATGCAAAACAACTCTGCACGACAGAGGGACAGAAACAGAGCAGAGGGGAAATAAAATGAGGGAACTTGAGATATTACAGTAATTCATTCATGAAAGCACACGCTCCAGAATACAGACTTTTCCTCGGAGGACTCTCCCCGTCACTATCAGATCGGATCTACTGGCAGCGGTGGCAGATCCCAGTCGTGGTTTCAGTTTGGAACAAATACATTTCTGCATCACATGTGGGCGAGACCACGTGAGAGGCAGACCCCTCTCAAGCAGACAAGACATGTGACTGGGAAACAGCTCAATTCAGGAGACATAACCGTTCCACTTTTGAGTCCTGCGAGAAACTTGTTCTGTCTGACTGAGAATAAAGTGCTTGATTCTGTTAACATTTTACTGTTTTACTATAATCTATTTATTTTGTGTAGTATTTCATCTTATTTTCTATTGTTTATCGTTTATCTTTTATTCTTTTTTTGTTGTTTTGGTGTGCATTAATCTCTAAATCCATTTTTAACATCCTACGTTTTGTCAGTCGCTTGTAAAGCACTTTGAATTGCATTTGATTTGTTTCAAAGATGCTATATAAATAAAGTTTAATTGATTTGGACCATAGACTGAATATAAAGATGGACGTCACGTCTCCTCTTCCTCCCACTGTACAAAAATGAAGCCAAAATATCCCGGATACTGCTGCTGCCATCTTGTGCTGGTGACGTCATTTGGACTCAGAGCCTAGATGTATCGAGTTCCCGCCCATACACCCGCCCGAACCAATCACAGCACACTCACAGTTGTCAATCATGATGTCACACCCCCTTTTTATAGCATTAAATAACTAAGTAAAACCAAACACTTGAACAAACATCAGCGTGAATAACTAAGTAAAACCAAACACTTGAACAAACATCAGCGTGATAAGAACTACCTAAACTGACAGAAACCATCTTTGGAGAAATTTTATTTGACGTGTACTTTGATTTTTCAGTTTGGCCCATCCGCTAACATGGAGGGGGTGTTTATGACCTCTAGCCACCAGGGGGCGATTGATGCGTCCATGTTTGTTAACATGATGGAAACGATGCAGAAGAAGAAAACGTAACTCAGCTAAAATCACCAAGATTTGAATACCACTCTGGTTTAGTATTATGAGGAGAACTTTGTCTCTGTGGACTAAACTCACCAAAGATGTTCCCAGGAATATTAATGCTATGCAATGTAATATTAATATTATACTAATATAGATTAACACAACAATAAAGTCACATAAAGCAACGTCAGGTGACTCACCACATTTGAAGAACCGATGGCCAAAGAAGCAGACAAACAGGCCTGCCAGTCCAGCGACGGTGAAGAACACCTTTGTAGAGATCTTTCCTGGATATTCCCCCAACCAAAAAAAGTGATAGAAATTATTAACTGTGTTCAAAGCAAAGCAGCTAAAAGGTCAAAACTTCTCTCGTATCATCTCGACCTAATTTCAAGGTTTTCACAGAGCAGAATTACAATGCTACTATCTGAACCGCACAGGAACTCACCGAGTGTTTGGCAGCCGTCCAGCGTGGAAGCGAAGCTGCAGGCGTACGTGTGGACGGGTACGTAGGAGGCAGAGGTGTTCAGCAGTGGGTCTCGGACGACGACCGAGTAGATGACGCCCTGACCGGGGATGGAGTTGAACACCACCATGCTCGTATCTGACGATGACAGCGTCATGACCTGCGGGGAGACGCGGGATGAAGAGTTAGCAGGATGAGCAGTGAATCAGTTCTACTGTTAAACATCTTCTTATCATTAAAGCTTCATATTTAGCAGCTAAACAGGTAAGCGATCATGTTCTTGGTGCCCCCACCCGTTTGCCGTTCTCCATCATGCCCTGGATGTCGGCCACGGCCTGAACGCCTCCGAACAGGCTGCGCTCCGATAGGTCGTTCTCAGGCAGGAAGTACTGGTAGATGTCGTACTGCAGCCGCCACCGCGTGTTGGATTCTGTCGATTCGTCGCAGGCCGGAGGAGTTTCTCCCCTGACAGAAAGCAGGGACAGTCAGGACAGTTCTCCGGTGTGACAGCGAGTGAAAGGCTCGGTGCCTTGCTCATGTGCATGTGCAATAGTCGGTGAGATAACAACAAGACCTGGCGGTCCGAGTATCTTTTGGTCATTGGATTTTTCCTTTCAAAAACAGGCATTAAAATTTTGTTGTTTTTTGTGGGCATCAAAAAAATCAAGTGGGTAATTAATGGCAAATTAATTAGAAAACCAAAACTATTAATCTCTGAGATTTTTTCAGATTTGTGGATTTCTGACTTCTCTTCACCGTTGATTTTCCTTTTTTATGCCCACAAAAAACTAAATTCTGACCCATTTTTGTTTTTTCATACCCGTTTCTGTAAGGAAAATCGAATGAGCAAAAGATACACGGACCCCTGGCTTTGGAAAAAAAGTGTCTCTATATGCACGGAAACTTAACCGAGTGAAGTTTAAATGTCATTTAACTGACACACTGAACAGAGAGGGAGAGAGAGTGGGTGAGTGTGAGAGAACGAGTGTGAGAACACTAAAACTGAAACTTGACATGATTTGGTACTTATGTAACGTCGTTCTTTGTAATGCTGTGGTTTACTGGTTAACTGCAGTTGTGAACTGGAGGGTGTGAATGCTGACAGCCCGAGATTTCGCTGTGGCAGCTAAATGAATGAGGCCAATTCAGTACACATTACATGCATGTGCTGTAGGGGTAGAAGTTAAACATTGCACAAAGGAAGCTGCGTACATCTGAAAAAAACAAAAAAATCTAACTAATTGGAGCATGACAGCTCCAGGAACATGCCAGAAAACAAAAAGAAGAATTAAAGCTTTCAAAAAAACATTTTAGTTTCTCTTCATGAAGTGAAATCACAAACCCCACAGCTGGACCTCAGTGGCTTCACTGGTACCCCCTGATCTATAAAGCTCTTCTTGGCAGCTTACCTCCGTATTTATGCAATTTTGCTGTTCCAAATAAGGCTGATGCTTTCATATATATCAAGGAACCCAAAAAGGTTTTGTAGCTTCTATGATATATACTGCTCCCTTTCCCCCCACAGACCTCCATTATAAAAGAGATGTCTGTAAAACTTTCGCCAGGACGCTTCGAACTGCAAACAAGGTCAATTATTACTCTTTATAGTGTGATTTATTTATTATTATTTTTTTAATCCATGGAAGTTTTATATGTGTCCTCAAAGAATTGAAAAGGTCTCTGTACACTCCTGTCCACATCTCCAGGTGTCCTTGAGCAAGACATTGATCCAAAAGTTGCTCCCAGTGGTCGCTGCTATCAGTGTGTGTGTGTGTGTGTGTGTGTGTGTGTGTGACGTCATCCAAATGTAAAGTATATGGGCCGAGTGGGAATGCGCCGGCCGAAGCTAGGGAACTTTTTTTTGTCTTATGAGCAGGGCAAAGCAATTTTGACTCAAGTGAATGGGCGCCATTTTGAAGTCCGATATCCAGCTCTTATAATACATCCACGGTTGGTCATTTGCTGTTACTATGAAAAAGAAAACAATTTCTTGTATAGTAGCTGCAAAAAAGATATACTATGACAATTATTGTATTGTACAAAACTGTATACAATTAGAATGTAGTATGGAATCGGCACTCTCAAATATCAAGCTGATTTGGTATGCACATGCATGTCTGAGTATACTTCATTTATGACCGATTCTCTTTCTATGGACTATGCGAGTGTAATACGAATTGGGTTTAGATATTAGAAGGCGTGGTAGGTGTGAACATCACGCAGACTCCTCGCCTGATATAAAAATACATTCCAGCCAGTCGGACAAGTCAAACAAGTCGAGTGAACTGATTGGCACCCAAAGACAGTCAACGAAGCCAAAGCAATGTTGGTAACGACCTGAAAAGTAAGTTTGCCACATTGTATGCATGCTTTCTGGTATTCACAGGCAGAAAGATATTCCTTGTAGCCAAACCACAACAGCAACTGTGGTGAAGAACTGAAAACTACAAGCACGCATACAGAAACCTTTTCTTCTTCAAAATCACTAACCATTCAGATAAACTGAACCTGACTAGAACAACAGTGGAGTCTGTGCTGCTGCAGACTGGCAGATAATGACACAACAGGAAGGAGGAGGAGGAGAGGCTGTGTGTGTGTGTGTGTGTGTGTGTGTGTGTGTGTGTGTGTGTGTGTGTGTGTGTGTGAGAGATGGAGAGAGCGCGAGATCATTTCTAAGTAAAATAAACACCCTGGCAGATGAGATGCTGCCTGCTTTGCAGTTGAACAGGTCGAACAGGAAGTTGAGCAAGCGATGCCAGTCCGTCTAGTGCTCATGTGTCAAACTCAAGGCCCCTCACCTCATTATATGAGGCCAGCGAGAGCTTGCAAAGAATATAATATGTGCAATACAATTCTATGCTATGTTACGGAAGTATGATGTCCATAAACTAGATCTAACTAAATCAGTATACGCTAGATGGCGTCTCAATATCATATATAGCCGTTTCCAGCAGTGGCACTCTAGCAGAGTGGTTGTAGCTAGCATTAATAGTAGCAGCCGAGCAAAACGTCCAAGAAAAGAAAAGTAGACGCAGATGGAAGGCAATTTAAAGATGGAAAAGCCAATACACGTTTGTGCTTAATGGAGACAAGTCGGTATGTCTTCTTTGTAACGAGGCAGTGGCAGTGCCAAAAGAATACAATTTACGGCTGCACTTTGACACCAAACATGGAGGCAAGTATTAGCCACCAAGAGAAGCACCAAAAAGTCCAAGAATTAAAAGGCAGCCTGTGTTCTCAGCAGAATATGTTGGCAAAAGTTACAACAAAAAACTGATGCAGCAGTGAAAGCCATCTTTATTGTATCGTGTTTTTCAGAAGGTGCATTTTGAAGCGGTGTGTGCTGAAGGTATGTGAACAAGTGCTTTTAACAATGACAGTTTGTTTTTCAATAAATTGTTGAATGTTATTTTTCCTAGACTAGCTAGTTATCAATTATTAAGTTATGAGTTAAGTTAAAACAATAATAATCGAATGCAGAGGCAATTATGTAATATGATAACAAGTAGATACATTTATATAGTCTTACATTTACAACCGGCCCTCTGAGGTCAACCATAATGCTGATATGGCCCAAGATGAAATTGAGTTTGACAGCCCTGGTCTAGTGTGTTACCTCTCATATCCTAAGTTTGCTGGTGCGAAACGGATCGTGGTCTCATAGAGGTTGTAGCGGATATAGACGTTTGGGTCAATGTCCAAGTTGAACTCCATGTTACAAGCCCCAGGGACCGGATCTAAAAGAGAACACATTCATTATTGGATGCTGTATAGGGCATGTTGGGCCAACACAAGATGAAACAAACAAACAAACAAAAAAACCTCCTTTGAGGCTGTGGCCACCCTGCCATGTCAGCATGACTTGTTGATCAAATGATGTAAAGGAAGTCATATGAGCAACCACACACTCAATCAATGCCACCACTCGCTCATGGCCTGCATGAGCTTCAAGTCACACTCACGATGAACTGAGAGTTTTTGGTGGTGAAAGTTACCGTGCTTTGGTTTTGCAGAAACCGTTTTCATAAACAATAGCTGCAAATTCCTTGTTTCTGACTTCTCAAGCAAGACTCTGATTGGGTGAAATGAATCAGAAGAGAAGCGCACTGACATGTTTTTTTAACGGCCTGACATAACCACCCAGAAGAGTGTTAAAGAAGAAGTACCGGTGCTGGAGTATGGGAAGATGACCCCGGTGCCCGCCACAGCGTCACCATCGGGAGAAGACAGGAACAAGGAGAGGGACGCTTGGCCCGGCTCCAGAGCCGACAGGAGCCCTGAGTCCACTGCTGTCAGGGAGAGACCCAGGCCTGGAATCTGAACCAAACGGGAACAGCATGTCAGCAGATACGCAAACAATGTGCAAAAGCAAATAAACAGTATGGTTAAAATCACTTTAAACAGTATGGCTTTGCTCAGACTGCAGGCAAATCGGATTTTGTTTCTCAAATCAAATCTTTTAGACAGACTGTCCGCACTGTTATTTGCAAGTGATCACATCGGATTTGTGTGTCCAGACATCACCAATCTATCTGCATGGGTTGCTGTTCCTGAACTGGTAAGCTCCCAGTCTACATCAACAGGATGTGTGTTACCAAATGGAAAAAATGACCACCCCAATGTGATCATGTATCACCACTAGGTCAACGGACCCTAATGAAGACCAAGCGAGGTTTCCCTTGGTGCTACACATCCTACTTTTGTTGACATTATAGAGACAGATTTGAAGGTTCTTTTTAATTTTATTAAGTGTTTTCTCACCTGACGCGGTATCAGCACTTTTGTATTGTATTGTACTTTTGATGGAAAGATCTTACTATTGTGACCACCGTTGTCTGACATATCAAAACTTGTGTGCAAAAGTTGTGGTTACACACACTGTTCAGTGGGTCTTCTTGCTTTGCATGATATTGTAGCATGATGCTTTTCCCTGTCATGAAAAAGATTTGAGAGATGGAGGGGCATTTCCCCAGGACATTGTGGCTGAATGGTCTGTACCACGGAACAACTGCAGTGAATTGTTAAGAAGTTACACTTAGGGTTGGTGTTGTGACAGACAGCAGAGGGCAAGATATCATTTTCAGGGAACATACCGTTTATTTTGCGACATGTTTTTCAGTGAGTGAATGCTGAATTGCTGTTGTGTAACAAGCCTGAGCCCACATAGTATGTCTCTCAGTGCAAATGCTCATACAATAACTCCATTGTGTGACACTCGTCTTGTTCAGACAGTGCTAGAGTGGATAGAGACACTCCACTCGATGTGGTTTTCACTGAATTTATCTGATACGCCAACTGACGTACAGGGATGGGAATTGATAAGATGCCAATGCCATTATCGATTCTGCTTATCGGTCCAATTCTTTACCGATTCTCTTATTGATTCATGATCAATTTATTTTCTGTGTGGGGGAAAAAGTAGGTGCATCTAAAATGGATGAAATGAGATAATATTTGTACAGTGTTCGTTTCCCTACTCAAAGGAAAAATCTGCTAAGCCTGCCCTGCGTGGCGCTAATGTTATTGTAACATTACCCTCAGTAAGGGAAGCAGTGGCACTCGTGCATAGCAAGTTGTTTAAGCATATTGCTGGTGTTTCCACCCTTACTTGAAATGATAATTTTACAACCATTACACTAGCACTGGTGTCATCTTTCTTCGTGAAATGAAGCCACACTTTGGACCGTTTCTGCCTCTCCGCCATGACTCCTTCTTGTTGCAAGTTTCCCACAGCATAGACACATGAGTTTGACTTCATTGTTTTGCAATGAGCAACTGTCAGAAAAACATGCCGAATTGATAAGCTCGATGGATCGGACAATTTGGAACCGGTTCTCAGCAGGAAGTGTGTAAAGGATTTACAGCTTAATATGACTACCACTGCTACAAACAGGAAAAACACAACAGTAGGACAACCTTGCATATTGTATGTTCAGTTTATGAAAGCTGAAGTTTCTCTGGCAGATTTCTCTTGATAAAAAAAAAAAAATCCTCTGGTGTAGAGAAACAGTTTTATACACGTGGTTTGTTAACCAGACGAAGAAATTAACAGTCAGCATGGGCAGCAATAACCACACTGGATGATAATCCAGTAAACACAATAAACACAATAAATGAAAAAAAAAGGATCTTGTGGTTTGCCAATCGGAGTAAGTGAGAGTGATTAAAAATGAAAGGAAATGAGTGAAAGAAAGATAACAATATAACGGAAACTAAAATGTGTAGTGTATCTGACTCTTTATTAACTGTCTGTTTCTGCTTGAAAACACTTCCTCTTTTTCTCTGTGAATTTCCTTTGCAGAGTTGATCGCTTTGGTGCTAGTGATCTGCTGCTCCATGCCAAGTTTCGCTTGCGCAAACAGGCTCTTCTTTTTCAACAACATATTTTCTGCCACTGGGAAACTCACATGGATTTATTTTGCTTTCCATCCCCTGCAAAAATAAAGCTAAACTGAATTAGCCCGTCTGCGTGCAGCGTGGACCCAAACCGAGCTATCCCCTGAGACTCCTGGGACCGACGCCAGAAGGTTTTCCTTCAGGGCCGCGGCTCATGACCAGTGGACTCTACATCAGCTGACTGCCATTTCTCTCAGTGGGTCAGACAACCTCGCTCACAAAGCCTCTCATTCATGTATCAGAGGTAGAGCCAACTCCCTGTTCATACAGTCCAAAGCATATCTTTAATTTTACAATCTGGTTTGCATTTTTGCTGTTTTACTCTTACCATCACTAAGCTTTTATCTCTCTCCTGCTAACTGACTTTACTGCCTCTACTCTGTACGTCTTCATCTACTTTTAGAAGAGTGTCCTGCATCCCTGTGCCATGAAGAACACATGAAGAAACGCTTGCGTGTTAAGTGCATATTTCCCAAAATGTCTATTGTCTAAATTATTGCTTTAACTTTATATTCTATGTAATCTTTTATGCCAATATAATATTAAAAATTTTAAAATTTGTATATATTGCTAAAGTAACTTATGTTTGTTATCAATATCGTATTTCATGACTTTATCCAATTTTTTCATTTATCATACATTTTGATGTAGCTACTCCACAGTGAGTTTATTATATTTTCCTCATATGATATTAGAATAATATTACAGGAACTGTCAGTCTGTGCGTCCTGACCAGAAGCTCTCCAGATTTAACAGAATTGTCTGTCACAGGTGTTATAGCCGTAGTCAAAGCTGAAAAGTGTAGACGGAATATTCATAACACACCCACATCAGGATCACCACATCCAGCCCATTGTTGGCTGTTACCACCGGTGTAACACTGTGAAGCTGAACCTACTGAGGCAGGTCAGCCCTTTCTCACCCTGGTGTAGGAGAGCGTGGCGTTGCGGTGCTGCGTGTGGAACTGCAGAGTGACGAATGCGACCTCCGGGGGGATCCTGGACACCACGACCTGCACCGTCTCATTTTGGGAAACGCTCACGTTCTGGAAAGTTCCCAGCAGAAAATTCACCCGGTCTGCGACACAGAGGGGAAAAGTCAGGTTTGTGTCCATAAATCACACGATTGTACTGCAGTCGACTGATTGTAGTGTGCTGCCTATAAACTGCTCTGCTACAGTGTCACCATAAACCCTGAGCTGTATAGGCTCAGGTAGTATAAGATACTGTATATGCTCTGTATAATGGTTGTTATTCTTTGATCACAAGCAAGTAAGTCCATACATTTTTAAGCAGACAACATCTTTAAATTGTAGCTATATTCCTGTTGCCATTTTCCAATAAGGAAAAGCATCTGTGACAGAGTTTAGACCATGATGGGACACTGAAACCCTACACCAAACCGTGCTTTTTAACAATAATATAGCAACCATTTAATGGTAGAAAATCATTGGGAGAGTCAGTTAGTTCATTTGTTTATCGACTTAAACATCACAATGAAATCGCTTCATAGAAAACGTCCCAAACCTTTAATCGATAAATGACACACACACAAAGAAAATGCAATTGAAAGACAGGTTTTACAAAATGTTTTGTGAAGTTTTTATCAGCAAGAGCTGCCGCCATCATCAGAGGTTGATGACAGTGAGCTTATCTGAACTTATCTGATGCAGTGGGCTGCAATTATGTTACCAGAGCGATGGCTGCTTATACTGTAACATGGTCTGTTTCTGGCCTAAAAAGCTACCGGCCTTTAAGCAACATGTCAGCTGTTCATTTATGTGTCTTGCTAGCTAAAAAGTCAAAAATACAATTGGAACCTTCAGGAAAATGATCAAATATAACTTATTCATCCGTCCTATGTGCTTTCAAACACCATTTTCAACTTTTATCTGAAAACCTTTGGACTGGCCAGTAAAGCTCTGATTATCTGCTTGCATCCTTGCTGTTTGTTTGTTTTGGTTTTTTCCCTTTTCTATCCGAATAAAACTAATAATTAATCAACTACGGATGTACTAACTCCAGGGTGGGAAACTAACTTTTTAAAATGTGAACATCTACCAACCACTGACAGATAAATGTTCAAATTCACCAGCCACTCGTAAATAGTAAATAGTTTGTGTCTGAAATCTACCAGCTACTTTCATATTTAACCAGCATTTGGCTGATAGATGATGCTAATTTCCATCTCTGATTAACTCTAGTACTCCAGTAACGCTAGTAAGTAACTGCCTGAGGAATGTGCAGACACTTGATTTGTTGTGTAATACCATGACTGCTTCAAATGATTACGCTGTGCAACAGCAATGATCCACCAACTCCTTCTGACAAGAAGATCGCAGTTAAACTTATCACAGTGAGACTGAACTTTCCTCTCTGTTTATCTCTATTACAGATCAGAGAGTCTGCTGATAGCTGCTTTTAATGTAAGTTGTCTTTATTTATGGCATGCACTTGTACGACATGACATATGACCTCTTCAAATCACTTGTACTGTATTTTAGTATTTGTCCAAAGACTTAATATAATAGTAAGTGCTATACTCCTTGGATCATATGTATGGTCTTGTTGTATTTGTATGTTTGTTGACATGTGAGAAATATGTTTGTCCCCCATACAGACAGGAGGAATGTCAAGTATGAAACCTAAAGCTCCGTAGATTAGTTGCAGGTTACACGCGCTGCCTTATCCACGCCGACTGTTTGCAGGTCAGACTCCAGCTCAGGAGTGACCTGCTGCTGCCTTGTGACAGGACAAGAGGAAAAGTGTGAGCCAGAGAGGGCTTGTGTAAGGTAGAAACCAGAATCCAGACACCTGAGGTTATTTTATGGTGTGTATATATACACACATACATACACTGTACTCATATTGGCTTTTTATTAAATATGAGATACCCACCACTCGGTGTCCACCTGCTGTATGAAGCAGACTATGAAAAAACACACTGAAAAATCTATTCATATCTTACTACTTTGCACATTTTACTTATTCTTGTAAGTGTTCAGCATTTTTTCTTTCTGTCTAATGCATGTTAAGAGTTTCCCTCTTGAATGGTTGTTAAGAGCTGCTAACGTTAAATGAATTTCTGCAGTTCCAGTGGAGAGTTTAGGGGCTAAATGCTATTTCAGCGGCTTTTCCACCCTGATAAAAATGTAAATTACGAGCGGAAACACTGAATACTCGATCAAAATTCTAAATAATTTCAAACTGACATTTGGTTACTTGAGCCTCAAAGTTGTAATCTGTAGCTATCACGTGTTGTTAAACTGCAGCAGAGACTGCTGGTACTGATCAAAGTGTTTATTTAGCTATCTGAGTAAAATACTGTCACTCCACTTGTTTTGATTCAAAGGGCTCACAATGTGGTCAGTGTTAACCATTAACCATTACCAGATAAATAACTTTTTTTTAACTCTTAGATGCTGAATTGCACATAAACTGTCAACAGCTCAAGTGATGTTACTGTTATACTATAATACTATAATGTAAGAAGGACACTGACTGAATATGAAATCAAAACTATGATAATCTATTTACATCTCTATATGAATATCACAGGAATAGTATAAACAAGTGCAGTTGGAATTGCTCTGTGATGACCCCACAACATCTCCTTACACTAATATATATATATA
>LKNJ01001038.1:0-32265 GCA_002120245.1 Maccullochella peelii
GCCTCCCTCATCTTTTTAAGTGGGAGAACTTGCACAATTGGTGGCTGACTAAATACTTTTTTGCCCCACTGTACATGAGCTACAGCTGCCAAATTACATTTATCTTACAGCAGTAGCTAACCCGGACAGGAGACATGTTATAGCACTAAAGGCCTCAGCATGCCTCCTTACCTCCTTTAGGACAGCAGAACTGGAGGGCTGCATTTTAAAAGTTTTTGTAACTTTTTCGAAACAGACTAGGCTTGCGGAGGTGTGAAAGTAGGCAGGGCAGGGTTTGAACTTAAGGCCTCATTCACACATACAAACACAAAGTAGCAGGCTTCCTCTTGCCTCTCATGGGTGTATTTACCGTTAAGCACGCAATTTGCATACTCAGCTCTGATTGGGCAGTTATTTTCAGCCGTTGGCACTATATAAGCCATTGATCGACTCTTTCCCAACTAGCTTGAAGTGCTTTTAGTTAGGGTAGAAAACAGCTGTGCTTCCGTTTCCTTAGGGATTCAAAACAAGCACGACTGGTTGTGTCCTCCAGCGCATAAGAGACAATTTGCATAAAGTTAAACCAAGCTCAGACTCAAGGCTGGAGAAGGTTGGACCTCCAACCTTTCACAATAAATGTCAGCCTGTCGCGTCTCTAGTGTTTGTATGTGTGAATGCGACGTCAAACTCTCTTTTTACACTCTTCACACAACTATCTCCGTCACTTTTTGTGTGCACAAAAAACACCATGATTGCCTTCGAGTAAAGAGTCACCGAAATTGTGCGCCATTATCAACATTTGTACAATTCATCACATCAAGACTACAAAGTCACACAAAAGACACAGATATTCTTGGAGAGAGATCTGAGAGGCAGTGGTGCGCAGCCAGGAGGAGGCTATGACAACAATTTTTTCTTCCTGCCTTTGAGAGTAGCCATTCAGAACAGCTATTAACAGTTTTTGACTTTAGACGTGGTCGGACGACACATCGTGCGAACTAGCTTGTTGGAAGCATAGTGAGACCTTTACACATGAACTAAGGCCCAGGTTCACTCAAAGTTTGCTTAAAGCATTGGAAAAATATGTTTCAAATCTTGAGTATTTCTATATATTCATGTATAAATCAGCAACAATCAAAGTTTAAGTTCAGAAAAACACATCCTTAGCTATTATTTAATAAGAGTTTAAAACTAATAAAACAAAAGCTAATCTGCTTCATCAGGACTGTAGATGTGATAAGATTTGAATGACGGCAAACAACACCACAGCAGTCATCACATTTTCATTCAAATGTTGCGAAACTCTGATTGGTGCACTGAAATACATGACATCACCTGTTTCCAGCTGAGCCCCGCCCACTTCAAACCAGTGAAAAAAGCAAGGACAAAAACACAAATACAGAAATTTCTCATGTGAAATAACCTAAACAGTTCTAACTTGTATTCAGGGCTTTTAAAGTGTGTTATAATTCCGGTTTATTACATCTTGGGTCTTATTTTTGTACTTTTATCAGTCATTCCTATCAGCAATAATAACCTTGTACTCACCAAGAGATCTGGGAACATACAGCAACATTGCTAAAAAGAAGTCAGACAGGTAAAGAAACATTAGCAGATCATCAGATAGGCTGTAAACGAAACCCCAGGTTGACAAACATGTTTTGGAAGAGAAAACAACAGCGGACGGTAAAATAATTAACCAAATTGTCTGTTGTAAACATCAATCACAGTGCTGTACTTACCACATAGTTTTCTTGTGCAAAGATTATTAGCAACATTTTGAGGTTACTCTTGGTTTTACCACCAAATACGGTGATTTCGTTAATCTGCATAAACTGTTTTTGACAACCTGTCTGATCGTGTTTCGTGCCCCGTCACCATGTTGCCAGATCTCAACTAGTACTTTGGTGAGTACAGTGCTATCAGAAACGAATAGAGGTGATAGCCAAAACTGCAGTAATAAGTCCCAAGTTGTAATAAAACCGATCTATCCTTTAAAGAACTAAATCAAAAGCCATTCTGTTCACTAATGGTGTACGGTATTGGTCGATAAAAGGCCTTTTTGCAGATGAAAGTCTTGTGAAAGGCCTTTGTTTTGACTGCATATTTATTTAGACAGGCTAGCAGTACACAATGTAGGATTGCATCGAATTCACTAACACAACACTAACTACAATATGAACATAAAAGCATATAATAACAGCAAACTGAGATCAGTATAGTGCAGCATAAAGGTGGCGTAAGGAACAGCTTGGCACACAATCTGGACCTGAATCCTTCAACATTCAAATAGTTTAGTCTTGACAGTTATAAATCCAACATTCCCACCAGTGTTTATGGTATCTGTCGTGTGTTTTTTGTGTATTCTTCATCTTTGCAGCTGATCTACGCAGAGCAGAGAGTCACATGAGCACAAATCAAACAGCTCGAGGCTGTTAGGACTTGCATGAGCTTGAGTGAGCATGAGCAGTGTGGTGTGTTTCAGTCCTCTGCTTGTGCTGCTGTTTTTGTCTTAGGGGTCCATCTAATGTTTAGCCTGTAGTTGTTACCCTGGTCATAACAGGGATTTTGTGTTCAGTGTACATCCTTCTCAAACAAAACAATCTTCAAAAGCTTCATATGATACAGTTCATGTTTCTCAGTGATGATATGCAGCTGGATTCCATGTGCGGTACCAGGACCTGGAAGGCCAAAGGGAGGATCACAGGATTATCCACTTAGACAAGTAAAAGTGAGAAAACTTTACTTCATTCAGCAATTAAGTTAAATTAAGTTATTAATAGTTAGTTAGTTTAAAGAAGTGGAACATTTCTCTGAAGTATGCTTATTCGGTTTGTTGCCAAGAGGTCAATGAGAAGATCGACATCACTCTCATGTCTGAAGTCACTGCTCCCAGCCAAGAAATAGTCCGGCACATAACCGCCCGTAAAACCACTAATTGTCGTTTTACACTTTGATTTTTGTACAGTTTAAACACACAAGATATAACGTGAGAGAGCCGGGGCTAGCTGTTTCCAGTCTTGCTAAGCTAGCCGTCTCCTGGTTGTAGCTTCATATTTAGCGTACAGACATGAGAGGTGGTATCGACCTTCGCATCAAACTCTTGGCAAGAAAGCAAATTTCCAAAATATTAAACTATTCCTTTTAACAATAAATTGACTTATATGAAATCGGCTTTTCACGGCTGAAAGGCTCCATGTTCTGGTATCTTATATGTGTATGAGAGACAGGTAGTCTGCAGGGCTGCTTAGCTTTATGTTTCTTACCCTGGTGTGCTGTAGGAAGCTGGGTTGACCTGAGACGCTAAAGAGACGGAGGCTGCGGACAGACTGTTGGGAGAAGCTTCACGGCTTACACTGTTTGGAGAGGAATTTGATGAAACTGGAAGGAAAAGGTCAAAACATTATTGAATATGCATGCAGAAACCCACATACAGGCACATGCGTGGAGCATAAACAGCACTAAGCATATGTGTTTTTATGTGCACATTTTCCCTGAATAGTAAGATAAGAGATAAAAGTGTTTTGCTGTTTCCAAGGTCAAGAATGAACTTTCACACTAACTATCATTACGTACAATAACCCCCAGTGTCAGTTTACAATAGAGTGAATCATAATCAGGTAACAATGAGAGGCTCTTTATCAACAGTTGAATGTAGGAAACAGTACTTGCCTCCGCCTGAAGCCAGAGGGCTGTAGGATCTGGACGCTGAGGCCTGAAACAGTGTAAAAAGGGATAAAGATAAAGCCAACTTCACATTAGGACTGTTAAATATATTTGCTTTATCACCAACAATTTATATATCACAATACCTACAGGAACTGCAATTTTCTGGTTTAAGCAGTAAAAGCTCTCGCACACTAAAGGATTGACAAGAGCAAAGTGTCTCTTCAGTTATTTATTTCATAACCCTGAGGATGGCTTGAGTGTGCAAGAACCTTTACTGAACTTTGATAACTTACAAAAACTGCATGAACTGGATTTTATTGCTCTTTGGTGATTAGCAGAAGCAACTTTGAAACTGTAGCTAGTGAAGCTACAAGCTACTCCTCACTGGAATTATGCTACAGCAACCCTCCACTGTAATATAGCGATGTAGTATTTGGTCGTGCTGTCTCACTACTTAGTGGAAAAAGCTGCTTTTTCTGTAACATGTGAAGCACACAATGAGGTATTTTTGATATATAAACATCCATCTGGGCAGTTTAGAAAAGGAGAAGAAAAACAACCTACTGGAAATGTGAAATGATTTTGAATATAGCTAAACTTCCCGACCCACTGTGGGGAAATGCAATTAAACTAGTAGTGTCGCTACATGTAGTGAAGCTGAAAAATGTTGTTTTATATTAGTATAATCAAATTCAAGAAGGTGACCCATTAATTTGACATGTTTTTGCTGGTTGAATTACAGGGAAAATACAAAGTGTCACTTGCATAGTGTTTCAGCTGCTCACACACCTGCCACAATTAAAAACAACAACTATCCTACGTGTTTCTAAGTGAAAGAGATTGACGTGTTAGACAGCTAACCATTCTGGAGTTGTAGCTGTGTGATTTGACCGATAAACTAGCCACCGGGCAGTAGATCCTCTTCTCCTTCTGACGCCGATTACAGAACCAAACTCGAACCACCTCCTTCTCCATGGACAGCTGCTCTGAGATCATGGTTATCTCCTCTGAGTTGGGCTTGGGGTTCTGAAAACCAAAAATGTTCATGATTTCCTCCTTTAAATGTTATCATGGGAAGTCTTTAAAGTTGATAGCTGCCTGGCAACCACTGACAGTGTCCGTGACATTCATCTATCATCGGCGTCTCTTATTTACGACATTTTCAGTCAGCCATTGATCTGGCCATCCTGCAACTAAAACTTTGTCAACTTTGATAACAGTTTAAAATAAAGTCTCTTTAACATCATATTGAATGAAACATGAAAAATCAGAAATGTATATTATGAAAAGTTTTAACTAATAAGTAAAAGTTTATGAAGGCAGTTATAATCCGTTCATAAATGATAAAATACTCAAAAAACAAACATGTAAATGAGGAACAGTGGTCGCTTTTGAATACAAGCGGCAAATTCACAGTGCTGTGAGTCTGTAATGTGTTTAATATTTGTTTGAAAAATCATTATGTATGAGTAGGACATACGTAGGACATACTTGCTGGGCAACAATTGTTGAACTGAAACATTTAAAGCCACTATATGTAGAATTAGAATTCTTTTTAATGTAGCGCCCCCCAGTGGTAGTATCAACACGACTAAGGTCAACAGCCATGCTAGCAGCTCAGGCACAGTGGTGCTTTGAGCTAAATGCTAATTCTAGCATACTAATGTTGATTTTAGCGTAATGTTTACCATAGTTGCCATCATATTTTAGCGTGTTAGCATGCTAACATTTGCTAATTAGCACTAAACACAAACTACAGCTGAGGCTGATGAGAATGTGATTAGTTTTGCAGGTATTTGGACATCAAACATTGTATTATTGGTATTGGACAAACTGACATTTTCACGGTGCTTGAGGAAAATTGAAGGAATCAACAAAGTTATTACAATTCATCCTGAGGGGGACAGGGATGTCTGTAAACAAGACTAAAGAGTCCACAGCCATGTTAGCATAGCTGCGAGGCTGTACTTTGGCACAGAGGCACTTTGAGGTAAATCCTAATGTTATTATGCCAACATGCTCTCAGTGATAACATGCTAATGTTTACCATCTTAGTTTAACATGTTAGCACTAAACACAAAGTACAGCTGAGGCTTATGGGAATGTCATTATAGTTTTGCAGGTAATTTGGTCATAAACCATTTGTCCAAAGTATTGGACAAATTAAAATTACGACCTGATGATGGCAGTAGATGCAAAGTTAAGGGATCACAAAAGTTATTACAATTCAACCTGGGGGGAACAGGGATGTCTGAACAAAATTTAATGGCAATCCAGACACAGAGGTACACAAAAATGAGTGGGCTTAAAGTAAGACATACTGTAGACTGCAACATTTTTGACCAGGATTGTCTAACATTTCAACAAACAAAAACTTATGAAATTTTTATATTTTTCTAATTTTCGCATTAAAATTCTACATGTAGTGGCTTTAATTGTTATTTGTCAATTATGGGTAAATGATCATATATCATACAAACGTATTATAACTTAAATAAGTTTGCAATAGAGTTACTTCTGTCTGTAACAGATGTAGAGATCAGGTGTGGTTGTTATACAAATGATGTTCTAATCATTTACATAACTCACATCATTGAAACGTTTCTCCAGAGTCATCTTGATGTTTGTTTCAATGCTTGTTCTCTTCTTTCGTTTGCGCCCGTAGCCCTCGATCATGGGCGTCAGAGAGGTAGGGTTGCTCATAGAGTCAGAAGGTGAGTTCTCTAATGTAAAAACGAGTATAACATGGACATTCATCATCACTTTTGAACAGCAATAAAATCAGGCAAGTCACAGTTGCAATAAAACCTTGACTTTTAGAACTTCTTTTGTGCTGCAGAATTGGTACTAAAGATATGTTTGTTATGGTTTTAACTCAGAAATATGTGCAAAGTTTTTCTGCTAAACAACTTTTTAGGTTTTTGGCATCGCCATCAATTCTATTAATCTGACTACTGCAGGTCCAGGTCTGATGTTGTCTTGATTTGACTTTAATCAAGTGCTATCGATCTAACTCTCGGCAAGAAAGCAAATAAGCACATTTCCCAAAATGTCAAACTATTCCTTTAACAAGGTGGTTTTACCTGACCCATAACTAGACACTATAGGATAATAATACATTCAAAAATATTTACAATGCAGCAGCAATACTTTCCCTCCAGAATTTTAACTGAAAATGTTACACGCAAACATAATTCAGAGATATAGTTGGATTATTGCAACTATAAATTTCCAAACTTCACTCACTTCTGATCACTCTGCAAAACTCAATCAGTACCATCATCAACAGAGTTTGCAAGTATGAACCAATGCTAGCTATTGTAGCTGGTATGACTGGTGGTAATGAATAAAGGAGAATTGTTAGAGATACATACACCTCTATTATCATTTTACAGCTGAATACTGAAAATCAGTAAGATATCTGGGTTTTTACCTAGTTATTATTGGGGATTTGAATATTAATTGTGTAAAATACTTTAAATTAAGTGGAAAAATGCTTTTCTTAAAATTCTTCTTAAAGAAGCAATTTTATTGAATTTTACGATAGCTCTAGCCCCTTTTAACATCAAGCCAGAATACTCAGTGGTCCTGTAATAAAAGATAAAAATGGTTGTTGTACCTGCGTCGCTCAGCCATTTCTCCAGCAGAGGCTTGAGCTTGCACATGTTTTTGAAGCTGAGGTTGAGAGCCTCGAAGCGAGAGATTGTGGTCTGGCTGAAATCATTCCCGTACAGTTTTCCCATCGCAAGGCCCACATCTCCCTGTGACAAAACACACACACATAAACCACATCACCCTCTCAAATGTATAGTGTTCTTATCTGTTTACATATTATATGTGTATTTTATATGTGTAATGTGCAGTATTGGTACAAGATATGAGGACACGTTAAAGGTGCAACTATGTACAGTATAAACCAAAATCTAGTTATTGTTAAAGGATTATTCTCGTTTATTACAACTTTGGTCTTATTTTCGTAGATGTGTCCATCATTTCTATTAGTCATGGTAATATTGTACTCACTAAAGTAATTGCTGAGATCTGAGAACAAGACGATAAAACAGATTAAAAACAAGCCAGATTATATAAAGCACTTTATTTAGTAGGAAAAATGAGGGTGCACACATCTGAAATGTCACTAATAATCCCTCATTGCACAGAAAAACTGTGTGCACACGACTACAGGAAGCACAGTAGGTCAAAGTTGAAGCAGGAAGTTGGTTTGTAAACTGTGATGGATGTTAACAACGGACAGTTTGGGTTATAATTTTACCATTCACTTTGTTTTCTCTTTCAAATAAGTTTGGCTAACCTTGGTTGTTTTTTATAAAAACCTGTCTGATCGTCTGACTGCTCATGTTAATATTCAGATAGACATGATGGCCAATACGAAAAAAACCCAAGTTGTAATAAAGCTTAAGTACTGCAGACCAGGTCTTGTAGGGTTTCAGCACAAACCATGAATATGACCTGAGGGAGCAACTGACAAATACAGGATACAAAAACTTCTTAGGTTTGAAAGTAAATGTCCTTGAAGACCCTGGAAACTTGGTTTCTTGGCTTCAAATCTTCTCTAGAATCAAAGTTAAAATTTGGAACAAAAACAACAAAAAACATTGTTATTTTTTATTTACACTCAAAAAGTTAAATAATGTGTTTCATCAGGACTGTGGGTGTGGTTTAATCCTATTTGATAGACAGTGCTGTCAACATAAACCAGTAAGCTCACAATTGTCATCAAGTTTTCATTCAAATGTTTTTCATTCAAATGTTTCTAAATCCTGATTGGTGATTGTGTGTGTGTGTGTGTGTGTGTGCGTGCGTGTGTGTGTGTGTGTGTGTGTGTATCGCCTTTTCCCAACGGAGCCCCGCCCACTTCACCAATCAGAAAAACAAGGGCAAAAACGCAAATACAGAAAAATATCATGTGAAATGACCAAAACTGTTCTAAATTTGGCAGAAATTAATGTGTTCATGTAAGACCACATTGCTTAAATTAGGAAGCTGTTTGAGAAAATGTGTTTTCAGGGACTTTAAAGGAAAATGAAGTGGAGTTCTTCCTCTTAATTACCTGGGTGAAGCCCAGTTTGATGCGTCTTTGTTTGAATGCTTTAGCAAACAGCTCCAGTTCTTCCAGATCACTGGGTTCTTCCTGTGGTGGTACTGACATGTGTTTGGGCATCTGCAAGTGGGACATGTCCATGTGGTTCTCCATAGATGGTCCTGCCAGACCAGAGCGATTCATGGCCTGGATCAGAGAAACATCACAGAAAAGGTGATGTAAAATAAACCAAAGTTTTTACTGTCCTGTAGCACAACAATAACTATAATGTATCTGCAAGACTCAACATTTACTTGGCCAGATGTTCGGATTTTGGCTTTCTGCTGGTATCCAGAGCTTTTGGTCTTTCACAAAAACAGTTCCATTTGTACCAAAAGTACCATTTTGTACCCTAATTGTACCTTTAAACCTGAATTAACAGATATTGTTTGGCCGTTTGGCGGCAGCAGCAACAGTGGGTTTTTACAGCTTTTTTGCTGATAACATCTGCCTGCTGCAGCTGGAAACGAAGTTGAAAGAAAGAAACTGAAACAAAACAGTAAAGTTGCAGGATATAAAACCAAAGCAATGAGTTAAAAGATGCTATAAAGCTCCCTAAAGCTCAGGTGAACTGCAGAGTTGGTTGAACTGTGTGTCTGTGGGTTTTTCACTACGAGCGACGCCTTTCACATTCAAGTAGTCATGTGATCCATTGCTGATATGAAAATATTGATTATAGCTGCATTAAACAGCACATGTCCCATTAAGGAATGTGACATTCTTGGTGCATTATACTTTGTGTAGAGACAGGACATGGTCTGGATTTACCTGTGGAGTCAGAGCCAGTCCAGGTTGATGCTGAAGGAGACTAGTTTGACTCTGGCCAGGAAGAGACAGCAGGTTCTGCTGCAGAAGGGCTGCAAAGAAAAACAGCAGGTTTTGATCAATTATCTGTTTGCGACTAGAAGGGAAGCTTCTGCTGCTGCCACTGTTTGTCAACATATAAATAAGTCCCTCCTTCCCTCCTTCACTATAAAACAGTCCTTGTCCCAGTTGTGTTGATTTACTGTGTCGACTAAGTGGAAGTTTTTTAAGACCTTGGTGGCTGGTGGGGCTCTGGGAGAGCAAGAAGGGGGAGGGAGATGACAGGTGAGACGGTGGCATCAGAACCAGCTGCTGCATGGTGTGGAGAGAAGTGAGCTCCTGGAGCAAAAAACAGACAACAAAATTAGTCTTCACCTGTAAATGAAGACAAAGCTTCAGGGTTGAGTTTGAAGTGAATGTACTGTATATGAGCACTTTACATACCACTAATTCAGAGGTACTTGTACGTTACATGAATATTTCGATTTTATGCTACTTTATAATTCGACTCTACCACATTTCAGAAGGAAATATTGTACTTTTTATTCCATTACATTTATCTGACAGCTATAGTCACTTTGCTGATAACGATTTTTCATACAAAACATATGATCAGCTTATAAAATATGACAATTTGCTCTAGATTAAACATCCCAAAACTAAGTAGTTAAAGTTAGCAACAACATCAATTATTCTATCGTCTATAAAAAAAAATGTCAATCACAATTTCTCAGATACCAAGGTGACCAAATTGTTTTGTCTAACCAACCGTCCAAAACCAGAAATATTCAATATTCTAAATATAACACTGGAACCGATCATTCTGCATAATTGATAACTTTACTTTTGATAGATAAGTGCATTTTGTTTTTCAGTGGTGGAAGGTAACTAAGTACATTTATTCATTCATGATGCATCGTTAGCAGCATATAAAATAGTTAGCAGTGTTGGAGGAAGTATTTAGATCCTTTACTTAAGGAAAAATAGCAATATTAAAATACTTCATTACAAATAAAAGTGCACTGAAAATGTCATGTAAGTAAAATTATGTAAAAAGTAAAATTAAGTACTATTGTTTATTATAGTGTATTATTAAATAATTACTGAGGCATTTATGTGTAAGTAGCATTTTAGTGTTGTACACTGAGTACAATGCTACTTACGAGTTAATACATCTGCAATAATAATTCAATAATATAACATATAAAATAATACAACACTCTGAAAGGGGCCATTCTGTATGAGGAGTGCCTTTACATTTGATATTTTATTTTAAGGCCATTTTGCTGATAACACATACAGTATGTACTTGTTACTGAAGTAACAATTTTGACGAAGATCTCAGACATCAGTAAGTCTTATTGACAGCTGTGTAGAGAGCAGGAGTGACCAACAATGTGCGGGATTCTTTGGTTTTAATACTTTTGGGAGAAACATTTAAAACTGATGTAGCTGAGGCCGAGATATGTTCACTTTTAGTCCCTAAAATGGGTGAAACTCCAAAAACGCTGGATCCTACATTTCCCATAATACAACACGGTAGTTTCTTTCATTAGACCCGCCCTGCCTGTTAAATGTCCCCGTCTTTTAATTTCCACACCTCCAGTTTGTAACTCAAGCTTTTTTTTTGTTGTTAAAAAAATTGTGTCGTCTCCCAGCCCAAGCTGAGATAACCCTGATGACATCACTGTGACATCATCAGGGTTATGTTCTCAGGCTTGACAAAGCTCCTCCAGAGCCACACGGACGACATTACACAACTGTTTTCACTGGTTCTCGTACGCCTCTTGACAAGTAAACTGAGTACTTTTACATTGTCGTATTTCTGCTTTTACTTAAGTATCACTGCCACTCTGTGAAACCCAGTCTCTAATGAAAGGCTCATACACTCTCAGACGACATGCTTAAGATGTAAAATAACCAGTTATCGAGTGAGTCTACGTCTTACCCCAGTCAGCTGACCTCCAGACATCGGCAAGCTCTGTGTCAGGTGACATGTCTTCAGTGTGGAGGCTGAATGAGGTGAGTCGTTGATAGCCTCTGTCTTAATCTAAGACATTGAAAGCACAGCCAAACAGCATTAGCTCGAGTGTCTCGTGAATAGATTCAATAATAAAAAAAGGATCAGTTTTGTAGAGAGGATGGGAATCTTATAATCTTGGGTGCATGTTCACATGTGTCTGACTATGTGTGTGTGCTGTGTGTAGAGACAGTACACACACACACACACACACACACACAGAGACTCGTGTACACTCACTCCAGGACCAGTTTGGTCACTAAACATGATACAAAGAGTGATAGACTCTCTCCCTCCCCTCTGGCAAGCCAGTATGCAAATACCCCCCCCACACACACACACACAAACCTCCCCCTAACCCCTGAAAGCCATGTCACATCATTAAAACGCGAGCACTGACAAAAATGCCCTCCCCTGCCAAAAAGAGTGTTTGGAGAAGTATCCAAATAGCTGCAAACTGTTTGAGGTGTTCCTAAAAAGATGGCAGTCATTATTGACATCTGTGGGGAGAGCCGGTAGTTTATCCTGAGGATGTTAGTCGACTGAAAGTCAGTTGAAGCTTGTGTCCCGGGTAAAGGTTCAGTACCATTCACATGGGCTATTTATATTGCAACTGAGCTTCGTTATTAAGTCTGTCAAAGGATACAGAAAGTCTTGTGATAATCTATATTTATCTTATTATCAACTAATCCCATGAAAAGACCAAAACCAACATTAAATTAATCCTGCCTTACCTTAACAACCTTAACAGTTGGCAAAAAACTATTAAAAACAGTGAGCCATGCCTTTGCACTGACATGTTCTTTCATTATGATGAACACGACCACTGTAGTTTACTTTTAGTCTCACGTACACCGTCCTGCTGCTGCCGCGGATGAAAATAGTCCCCAACAAATGCACTGTTTGCTCCTGTTTTAGTAACATATGCTAAAAACTACATCTCACAGTCAGACAACAGCCCTTTTATCTGCAATTTACTTGTATTCCCTGACACAGTGAATATGCTTCACGTTGCTATGGCCCTGAACCCCTGTTATAATTCCATAATGTCATTATTTTTTCTTTTTATATAATTATTTATTTTGTACTTTATTATTTTGTACCTTTTTTTGCGTTTAATGTATTATTTAAGTTATTTTCTCAGTTTCTACTATTGCCCATTGTTTGAGGCTGTTATGTTTGTTTTAAAAACTAAATAAAGTATTGATCATAAAACATTTGTTAAAAACTACAGTGACCAGCTGTTTTCATAAATTACTGAGCCTTTTAAAAAAAAAATGAAATTATATCTTTGCTGGACAGGTTTTACCACTTCAGGCAACTAAAAAGTGTTCAAACTGTTGAAATGAATAAATCTGACAAGGGAACATCCCTCTCTGGTTATACTGTTTACAACTGGAACAAGGGTTTGTGAGTACCGATTGCTTCTCTTTGAATGGTCACAAGCCAAAAAGGTTGGAAACTCCACAACACTAGAGCACCAAATGTGTATTAATCTGCAGCTGAAAATAGTCCCCAACAAATGCACTACTACTTCTAACGTTTGCTAAAAACTACAGCGACCAGCGGTTTTAGGAAATGACTGAACCTTTTTAAAAATAAACAATATATTTGTGACCTGTTTTAAAGATTTGTCATCAGTTGGAATCAGTGCCACAGACAAAGGAGTAAGTAAGTCAGAAAGTATTCATACACAGACTGAAATTGTTGGCTTTGGTCTTTTCATACGAGTAGTTGACAATACCAAAAATATAGAATAACACCAGATTTATCCTTTCCGTATCCATCCAAGCAGTGAGACCGCTGGTGGTTTGGTGGAGTCTTTACTTTCTCTTAGTGCTCCCAGAAAACATTTATTGGCAGTTTCAGTTATTTAAAGAGGAGATTAAGAAGTGAATTTGATCCATGTTTGCCCTTAACTAAGTTATTAAGAACTCTGTTACTCACTTGTCGATTGAAGTCGATCCCGTTTTGCTCTAAATGTCAGAAGAAAGAGAAAGAGATTCAGATTTTTAAAATGTCGCTCTGTTGTGGCTCCTACCAACATGACAACTTCTTCAAAGTGACTCACATAACAAATCATATAAAGATCATCAGTGATTTCAGTGTTGTATTGTGATATTTTGTGTTTATTCTCAAGTTTTCTCTTTTTACCTCTGCAATGACAAAATTTCTGAATTGCATCAATAGACTTTCATCTAACTTTATTTCAACTTAAATGAAACAAAAATATAGCTGATGTTTAGGCTTTTTGCAGCAGTTTGCTTTTAATTTGATTTGATTTTGTTATTTATGGATCCACAAAACAAACACCACTCCCAGGGAAAACATGTCACAGTAAAGATGGTCCCAAGTTAAAATGTTAAAAGACAGATATAAAATATGCAACAGCAGAATCTTAAAATCAAAACTATATCAGTGTAAAATAAACCAAAACACAAATAGCCACAGCAATACACCTAAATACAACAACCACAGATTAATATCACAAGTAAAATGTATTAATAACCTGTCACCTTACCCCATAAATCAGCTCTGACCTGACCTCTGAAAGTCCCTCTTATTTTTATCAGTTTCATATCAATAGACATAAGGAATATAAATAGATTAATAAAAGAAAAATGTGACTAGAAACTGAACTTAAACTAAAAACTAGGACCATACTATTATATAAAAAATATACACAATGATAGTGCCTGGTAATAGATACTGTATTCTGTGATGTACTGATATGGCAAGGAGCTTCATTCGAATTGCATAGATGAGTATTGGGAATAACTATACACTGAATCTATCTATCTATCTATCTATCTATCTATCTATATAAATATATATATATATATATACACAGAGCTATGTACAGGTTGTAAAAAGAAATAGGAATATATGTATATGCACTGCTGGCTGTTCACACACAGAGCTGTCTATCTATATAAATATATATATATATATATACACAGAGCTATGTACAGGTTGTAAAAAGAAATAGGAATATATGTATATGCACTGCTGGCTGTTCACACACAGAGCTGTGTATTTAAAAACAAAGTCTTTTCAAGAAGTGCAGTTTTCCTCCTGACGTGCGCAGCGTTCAGTGTCGAGTATATGTGCAGAGGGCAGGGAGAGAGCTGATACAGGAGGAGAGTTCAAAGGTTTGCTGGATAAGCTCCCATCATTTGAATGTCAAATGGGGCCTTTGGGACTGAGTGTGTGTGTGTGTGTGTGTGAGAGAGAGAGAGAGTCTGTGAGCTGCTGGAGACACACAATGCAAATATACCTATAAACCCCCTCCACACACACACACACGCATACACACACACACGCACACACAGTCCCCAACCCCCGCTCATCCTCACCACCACCCAACTATGTCACTGCCCCCCCAGCACAACCATCCTCACAGCCAAACTTCCAGTATGGAAATGACCAAGACATGCAAATAAGCGCAGGAAGCCTGTGTTAGAGCTGTGTCTGCACACACACACACACACACACACACACACTCGAAACAATGGTTGAACACAAAAACTGCAAAAAGTTTTCCATTTTGACCAGTTCCCTCGTCTTTTACTCCATCTAAAAGCGTGTTTTAAAAAGTGAACAGTAAATGATCATAAATGGCATAAACTGGGAACAAGTGGCGTGATATCTTCCCGTTGGCACAATCATCTGTTTGACTTCAGTTAGTCTTGAGGGCTGAATATAACATTTGTGCAGTAAGTCAGTCACAGAAGCTGTATATCCAACCCCATACTACATCTTAATAGTACTGTATACTGTATGTACTATTATACTAATTGTACTAATACATGCGCAAACGGACGTCATAAACTGTGATGTGGAACGCCACCAGTATTTAAAGGATGTCTGGTGTTATTCTATGTTTTTCTTATTGTCAACAAATCCCGTGAAAAGACCAAAACCATCGACGCATTCGTCCATTTCTCAAAACCTTCTGACTCCCTACCCGGTCTGTGGCTCTCAGCCCAAAGCCCATTACTTCCTAGAGAAGGTGATTCTTTAAAAATGCGTCACAAATATATAGTTTCATTTAAAAAACAAAAGGTTCAGTTCAACAGCTGATCACTGTAGTTTTTACTTCAGACTTCTGTGCGTAAACTTCATTTAGTCCCTTTTCCAGTCTGAACACACTACAAAACCTAGAACCTCCCTAAATGTTGGATCTGTAATGATCTTTCACTCTGTCACTTTGATCTATTGCATGCCCTGTTTTCCTACCAGTGAACCAGGTAACGGTTGTTCTCTTCATTAACAGAAAAAGAACAAAACTAGCAAGTCATACTAAACAGATAATCATGACAGTAAGCCATCAGAGAAAATACGCTCAGCTGCTAATTTATTAGGTACAGTACACCTAGCTTACGCTAATGCAGTCTAGTACAACAGTCCTGCAATAAAAAATCCTGCCTTAAGCAAGATTATAATGTTCACTTTATGTTGAAACTGTTTTAGAGAGCTGTTGATGTTTGGTCCTTTTGGAGGCTGTGACTGCTCACTCTGATCCTGCACACTGTTTCCTGCATGACATTTCTTTTGTGTTAGCTTTTTCTGTTTTCACATGTAATCATATTTTCAATAGTGGGATAGTATCTTAATATTATCCTGTGTAATTTTTTCATTCAGATTCTCAAGCTAACAAAAGGTGCAGAAAGCTACACAAAAAAATGCAAATCCAAAAATGTGAATGGTTTTCACAAAGATGTGGAGCAGCACATTAATGTTCATTTGCATTTTTGCTGTGAGACTAAAATCCCACAAAGCAACCCTGTCTCCGAGACACTAAGCTTAAATACAACTACTTTGCAACAGCAAATATGTTTTGAGAGAAACGTAATGCGACAACGTAATAAACGTATCTGCAAAATGTTCACTGAGGTTGTTTTTTCTTCAGTATTCACTCTTAAGCATGATTCAACTTTTTTAGGTTCAGGCACTCACAGTACTTAAAGGTTAAAGTTAGGGAGAGATCTTGGTCTTGGTTAAATACTGAATAGGTGACTTAAAGCATGAGACAGGATGTGTTAATGTTATTGACATTTAACCGTGATCTTGGTGATGATCTCAAAATCCTGCACTTTGTACGTCCACCATCCACCCCGACTACCAGTGACTTGCGTTGCCACTGCACATAATCAAGGCAGCAGTTAGGTTTACCCCCAAAATGTAAATATAATATCTAGCAGACAGGGTTGCACAAAGACAGAAGGTGCAGGTACTGATCCTCCTGAAGCACAGCTGTAAACACGAACAGGTTCAAAACGTTCCTCTGGGGAATATCTCAGTGTCCAGTGAAACTATCTCTCCTCTGCTGTCTTCTGCTTGATTTTAAAACACTTCAACGGTTGAAGATTTAAAGGGTCAGTTCCCCCAAATTACAAAAAAGGCATATTCTCTCACTTACCTGTATAGTGGTATCTCTCTATGCAGATAGTTTGGGTTTTATTTGTTTAGGTTTGTCTCTGAGATTTCTGCTAACACGCCAGTATACAATGGAGGTGAGTGGAGTTTAGTTTGTGGCACTCACAGCGTTGAAAAATGACATTTAAACGATTCAACATCAAAATGTATTTTCAGAGAAAATGTCCCTGTGGATAATCAAACACGTATCAACAGTTTTTATGGAGACTATTTCTTCGAAAGAAAGAGGCTCCAATAAAAACAGAGTGACCTGTGGATTATCCAGAGTAACTTTATTATAGCACTTTATTAGAAAGACACATTTTATTTTAATGTGATTTTTCATATTGCATTCACCTCCATTATAGAGAAAACCTGGACAAATAAAACCCAAACTATCTGCATCGAGAGATGCTACTCGACATTAGTGAGAATATATATATATATGTTTTAATGTGGATGAACTGACATCAATACAGCCAGGCCTCCTAATGACTAATGATGACAGCTGCATGAAAATTTCTTTCGAATGAAACTTAGGTTAAAAAAAGCAACATCTGGTCATATACTGACAAAAAGAGATCATCTACTGACAGAAATTCAGACATTTAACACTTCCATGAAACGACACACGTTCACTTCTCTCACATGGCCATTGTCTAAAATAAAAGTTCCACTTTTTTTTCTGTTGCTGGTTCCTGGTTTTGTTTTGCGGCTGGTTGGTGTCCTCAGCCCCTGGGCAGCCAGCATTTCTCAGCAAACAGCCTCAGGTGCATCCTGGTACAGCAACCAACTGCCACAATACACACACGCACACACACAGCTCCCTATATGAAACAGGAGCAGGTCAAAAGGCTGCTTGTTTCACTTTTTTTGTACCACATCAGGCATCATATGGACCAGTATGAGGAACAATTTGCTGCTTAAAACATGCTCTGTGTTCTGAAGTTGGATGGAGCTGCTGCTGTGAAAAGCAAATGTTTCTAAAAGATGATGTAAATAACAGCACCAAGGATCATTGAACAGTGATAAAACCCAGAACCATAAAGTCAGTCCGTAGTAAAATTTAGACTATAAAAGGAGGATTAAAAATGTTCTGAAGATATTCGGCATTCTTGAGTCCAATAAATATCCTCTCAGATAATCCAGACAGTAGTATATTATTTTATGTTTGTCTATGTATCTTTTACACATTGAGATTGACACTTAAGAAAAAGCAAACACAAGTACGCTTCCTGTAATATACTCTTCACGTTAAAGCTGATAAAATATGACTCCCGAAAGGAACAAATCAAAAGAGTATGAACTCTTTCAAACGCGAAGACAATAAACAAACTCTTTCTGTGGAAGTCCAGCAGTTACAGAATAAACAGAGCGGAGCAACAGCACACTTTTCCTGAGTCACGTCTGTTGAACTTTGTCTGTGTGTTGAGATGAATCAGCAGTGTTTACGTGCGCCATGAGAAAGGTGAAATATCCTTACCTGCCTGTTCAGCTGGAGCTTCCGACTGCTCCACCGTGTCTGCGCTCATCTTAATATCTGTAATGATAAATATAGCTGATTTTCCTACAGGATTGTAACTTTACCAGGACAATAGAAGCACTCAGGCCACCCAGGAAAATGATCTTGAGTTTATTCTAATGCACCCTCCCCTCCTCACCACCGCACAGACTGCACACACTCCTGTGTGATCCCTAGTTGTAATATTCATAAGCAGAGCAGATATTCCCGTAAAACACTACCACAGTCATCTCCATATGAAGTAATCACACAGCACATACACTCTTGAAATAATGACGATTTTAAGAAGTTATAGATGAGCCTGTATAGGACGAGTGACTCACCTCAGACAGACAAACAGTGTGTGCTGCTCCAGCTGCCGTATGCCTCCTTGATTATTCAAAATGAAGCTCGTATTGGGATAAAAAGTTTTTGGAAATCCACAGCTGCTCATCAGCATTTTCCTAAGTGGAGAAACGCTCACCTCTGCAGTACACCCTGCACTGCCTGATGGGTTCGTTTGCATACGCCTCTGTGCGCCCTATCCAGCTTCAGACTGTTTGCATAAAACAACAATAGGGTTACTGCAAATTACACCACACATGTGTGTTTGTGTGTGTGTGTGCACGTCCACACTAGAAGGCTGAATTGAGCCTTCCTAGGAGTTGCTTTGATAACAAGATGATGTATTATTCCTTCCACCTGAGATAGCTCAGTGGGTGTTACTGATGGGGGAAGAAGGGCATCTTGTCACACTTGCTCTCGCTGATTTTAAGTCAAAATTATGAAATAATAAGCTAAAATTTAACATATATGTCAAATGTTTTGACCTACTATTTTATAATTCTGACTGAATTTTGACTTGTCTCAAAAATCTAGCTTAAAAAGTCAACATTTTGACTTTCTATCTCAAATTTCTGACATACTATCTCATAATTTTGACTTAACATGAGTATTTTTATTTTTGCCATTCCTAACATTTTATCTGTTTATTTTTCTTTTCCTTGGCGTGAATGGACTTCCATAAAGCAGTGACTGCATTATGCACCTCTAAAGTCTTCAAACTCATCAGCTTTGCACATTTGTTCACTTATAATAAAGCCAAGCGATAAACAAGCATCTAAATGTTGGAGTGTTCTTCGAATTTGTGACAATGTGTTGCAGTCATCAGGAGGCACATGCATGTCCATAAACTCTTTGAAGGTGCTGACTGAGTAACAATAATCTGCTCAAAAAGATTTAAAAAAATACCCGCACACTTCTTTCTTGTTCCCAAATCGTCTTTTATTCTACAGACACATCAGTGGGGGAATGTAATTAAGGCCATTTACAAGTACTGTACAAATATGAGGTACTTTACTGGAGTATTTCCATTTTATGATACTTTATACTTCTACTCCACTACATATCATGTATTTTTTACAGCTACTTATCATACTGCAGCACTCACAGGGTGAGATGTGTGGTACACAGATCCTTTACTTGAGTAAATACTGCAACGTAAAATACTCTGTTACAAGTTCAATAATTGACTTAAATAAAGGTACAGAAGTATTGCCAGCTAAATGTACATAAGGTATATAAAGTAAGGTAAAGTACTCATTATGCCCTTTCTAGGGCTGGGTAAAAAAGAAAATCAGATTAGTCGCATTTATCAGTTAAAACATCCAATATTGAAATCCAAAAATCGATCTTTGCATCTGAGAAATGTGTAAATTTGTGCTAAATGTTATGTGTATTGGCTGTGGTTACTTGTTATATCTACTTGGTGCAGTTCGGGCTGCACGATGTGTCAGATGTTTTCATTGTGGAAAAAAGTCACGTGCATGAGGTGGCTACATTAGCTCTCTTGGGTCGTGACAGTCCAAAAACTGTGGCGTAAATGGTTAAGGTAATTGCGTGAAAATTAAGATTTTTTTCAAGCTATCACCCAGACGTAGACATCTTATTTTCCTTGGTTGTCCATTTTTAAAACCAGGAAAAGTGTTAAAAATGTAGTCTATAATCTGCACTTTATGCAGTTTATATTCAGAACAGTGTTGCTTACAGTACTTGTGGAATAATAACAAATAATATGTTATTTATCTGATGTAACTTCTTTCGTATCGGGAGATCAGTGACAATATCCAGCTGACACAACTTTGCCCTATTGATCTTGATAATATTTTAATGATCCAAGTTATATTATACTATAAAACAGGCACTAACTTCCAGCTGCACTGAGATGCTCCCTCATAGTTCCCTCTCTCTGTTTGCTGTTTAGCACTCACAGCCAGGCATAGCCGGCCACAGTAAAGACCACACCCACTCAGTCTGTCAGAGAGCAGCCTTCCTCCTGAAGAGGCCCAATCAGCAGTAACAAAAGTTACTGGGGGTTACAGCTCCGCCAGAGAAACTCCTTGAATCTTTCATACATTGAAATAAAACAGAGAAGAGCAGCAAATCCTCTCATTTAAAAAGCTGGACAAAGAGATTGTTTGATATTTTTGGTTGGAAAATTATTTAAACGATTAATCAGTAATAAAAATCTTAATCAACTAATTATTTCAGCTCTAAAGGACATTATACATTCTAGAAACAGTTGTGACGGACAGTATTGGTAATAATTAAAGGCATTAAAAGCTGTATTTTCGTGTGTATTTTTGTGTAAAATGTGTCTAAAAGCAGCCAAGCGCAATAATCGATCTTCATCCATCGACAACTTTTTGTTTCATTCGATTATTTATTTATTTATGTCCCCAGGAAGCCTGTGCCAGCAGCAGCTTTATTTGTTTCTTCTGTGATGCTGCGGCCTGTCCAGTAGGTGGCGGTAATGTCCCTTAAGCCGTCCGACAAACGCGAAACAATAAAATCAAGAGAAGAAGAAAAGGAGCCATTTGATTGGTGATTGCTAGGGGACAGACAGCTTCGGGGCAAGCACTACCGCTACATCTTCAATTTAGGGCGAAAAAGCAGCCGTTTTTCATCCCTTGTGGCGTGTAGCTTCTGTCTCGACACAGCTGCTGGACGTAATTTGGTCTTTTATGGTAGATAAACCAGTGGAGATAACGTCTGCCGTGTGCTAGGATTAATAATGTAGTTTAGCCTTTTACCAGTCGTGTGTTTATCAGGTGTGACAGACGAAGCCTAGTCTCTGGGAAGGTAAGTGAGCCACCCTGCTAATGCCAGAAAGCTATATAAATATATATAAATATTTTCTATTTTCTGATTACTCCTGTTGAGCCCGCTAATGTATGTCAATAGGCATAGTATTACCACCAAAGATAGCTCTTGTCATGACAGGTTAGCTGTCAGTGTGTCTGCTGATGCTGGGCCTTTTATGTTGGCTGGCCGTTTAGCACCGACTACAAGCTAACGGTGATGTCAACACCTTTTGGCAAGCAAAACTGTATTTTGTAGCTTTCATGTAGCATTAATCTGCTTTTCATGAAGGACCACACAAATGTAGCTTTTTTTTATGTCTATGTATACTTCACATGGTTATCAATTATATTTTTAAGGATGCTACAACGTTTAGATATTAACAGACTTTTCTTAAGAGAAAATAACACTGTGAAACTACCAGAAACATTTAAAATTAAAACACAAAATAAAACAATGTGGAGCATACAGCAAACCCCCAAAACAGGCTAAAAACACAGTTAAATTTTAAGAGAAGGCTGACTGATACAAGGTGTTTTTAGAAGTGGAGTAAAAGGTGCTACAGTTTTGCTTGTTTTATTCATACCTTCTAGGCGGCCATTGGCTGCAGTTCATTTCTATATGATATGAACTTGCAGAGACTTGAAACTTAACCTGTGTAAGTTCATCACAGTGAATTGTATGTCTTCTTTCATTGTTTTTAAAGTGATCATCACAGTGTATTGCAATAAGGTCTGAAGTGACATAATATATACAGGGATGTCTACAAGTAGTAGTACAGTGGCACATTTGTGTTGTTTTGGCTCTCTACTGCAGCACACATTGGACTTGAAATGAAACAATGACAGAAATACTAAGTATGTTTAAAAAAAAAAAAAAAAAAAGTGTGAATCCTTCAGTGCTTAAACAATTAAAGGTATTTACTTTAACATTGCTTTTCTTTTTAGACCACCGGCTACAACTTCTTTGATTTGTTCCTGAGCTCAAGAACTTCAAACTGGCTGAAATGGATGAACAAAGTGTTGAGGTATGTATCACACACCTCAGATCATGCAGCTGGAGATGCTTTATTATTCACTTCGCTAATATTTACTACTAATGCACTGGTGACTGTCTTAAGACTGGACAGTGTATCAGGTGTTGGGAACAGTGAGTCTGTTGGGCCGATTGATCAGGCCATCAGCTGGATGATGAAACCTGATAGAGTGCTATGCCTGCTCAAGGTCATTATTATCTGTGGTGATTTCTGCGGCTGTAGTTGGTCTCAAACTGATCCTCGTCACTTCTCTTCTGTCCCTGTGCAGAGCATCGCCGAGGTGTTTCGCTGTTTCATCTGCATGGAGAAACTGAGGGACGCCCGTCTCTGCCCACACTGCTCCAAACTCTGCTGCTTCAGCTGCATACGAGTGAGTCTATTTCCACCAGGCTGGGACCAGAAAATGTCCTCCTCACAGCACCACTCTGTATTATGCTATTAGTAGTAAATTCTGGTATTACGCACAAAAACGGGTTAATTGTGCATACATTTACACATTTACATTTACATTTAGCCTGTATTTCTCAGAATCACTTCTGGCAGAACAGGACAGATAAAAGCTTAATTTCATGGGATTAAATTGAAGTTGCATGCACAGTTTGATATCCTGCACTTCCATAAAATTAGGGGAACTCACAAGAGACAGTTTAAAAAAAACCCAAGAATGGTCAAAAACGAAACAGCAGAGGCCAAGATATCCTGACTTTTTAGTCCGTAGTATAATGAAAGCTTCAAAAACACTGCAACCTACATTTCCCATAATGCAGCACAATGGTGTCTTTTGATTAGACCCTCACTGGCTGGTAAATGCTCACATCTTTCATACGTAACTCAAACAGTAAACTGAGCATTTGTTGGGAACTATTTTCAGCTGTTAGGACCAATTCATTGTTTGGGATTTATTTATACTAATAAAAATATGGAGAATTGCCAGCTGTATCCTGAATAGAATCGTGTTTATATAACAATGGCAGCATGTTTGAACTGGAATCTCTTGTTTGACAGCGATGGTTGACGGAGCAGAGAGCCCAGTGTCCACACTGTCGGTAAGCGCCTGCAGACACACATCTACAACCCTCCTTACTGTCTGTCAATGTCCAGTGTGCAACTTTAAAGAAAGCATGACACGGGTAAATTATTTTTCGTAGAAGTGTAACCAGCATAGAGGACATCTATGAGACACTGTCATAGTCCTGTGGATGAGAATAATACCAACACCACTGGTGTAAAGGAGTGACGAAGGCAAACAGCCCCTTGATAAGCTCTGTTTCAGTTGGTGGCACATGGGAGAAGTTGATGTTTAATATTTGTTATGGTGTGAGGTGTGTGACATGTGGTAAGGTATTAAATTGTGTGTGTACGTCAACACACAGGGCTCCGCTCCAGCTGAGGGAGCTGGTCAACTGTCGCTGGGCAGAGGAGGTCACCCAGCAGCTGGACACCCTGCAGCTCTGCAGCCTCACCAAGCACGAGGACAATGACAAGGACAAGTGAGCACCTCCTACTACTCTTCCACTTTCTGTCTTGTTCTCCACCTGTGTGTTCATTAGGGCTGAAGGATTTCCTGTGATTTTAAGATCAATAAGTAATCGAACGTTTATTCAAATTTTCAGACATTTTTCTCTAATATTAGTTAGTTTATGTGGTAGTAGAACAACAGTTCCTTTTTAAAAGTACACTATCTTTTCCAAAACACACCCCACAGCTCTGACGGAGCTCAGGACTCATCCTGAGGATGGTCACTATGAGGGGAAAAATGATTTCATTGTATAAACTTACCTGTCTTACCTGTCAGGTATTTAGAAAAACAAAGAACATTGATTATTGTTAAATCCTGACAGGTGGACGGGAGATTTGAGTGATTAATTAAGTTACTGGTGCCGTGCCATCTGTGTGTAAAATGCCCACAGCCCCCCTCTGAATTTGAAGATGCACATATCGATCCTGAGGCTGTGTGATGTCATCATCCCTGCAGTGTTTATGGACCCTTCTCTGTGCTCAAATGCAGAGATGAGTCTGTCGTTCAGACGTTGTCCTGTGTGTGTGGAGGAAGACCATAAAACCTACATAGCTATATTTTTCATCAAGGACTGGCTTTGTTGCTTACTCTTATTTGGTGTGAGATTTGTTTGGGTGGCGTAAGAGCTTGAGATAGCATCTGAACAAAGAACAATATTTAAACACACAGCTAGTCTGTGAGCTGCACATGGAACCTGCAGCTGAAAAGTTGATCTAGTTATGTAATAACTGCATTTCAAAGTTGGAATATATCTATGAAGGTTGCATGCTAGTATTAATGAGGTCTTCTAATAACGTCTTTGTGTCAGTACATAGTCCTCAGCACACACAGACACGCACACGCACACACACACACACACTAAAAATCCTGGGTTCCTGCAGGTATTTTTCCCAGGAAACATGAGCTCCCAAGAAATATTAGGATCCCAATTCCTGATATTCAACCCTAGTGTTCACACTGCTTTTTTTGGTCCTGCTTCCCCTCCAACACATTCCACATGTTCTTCTTCCTCCTGCCTGTCCGTCACCATATTCATCATTGTCCTCCTCTGTCTCCTGCATTTATAAACTTTGTAGAAACACTGGAGTAAAACAGGCTTAAAACACAACATTTTGAGTGTTGACAAGTTTAAAAAAAGCTTCTTCTGTCTGTATGACATGTTGGCGTCCTGTCACTATTCCTTTGCAGATGTGAAAACCACCATGAGAAGCTGAGCGTTTTCTGTTGGACCTGTAAGAAATGCATCTGTCACCAGTGTGCTCTGTGGGGAGGCATGGTAACGTTTCACATCTTTTATTTTTAGATTTATTTATTATTGTTTGCATGCAAAGTTACAAACACCCATAATAATCACTTGCTATTAACAATTTTCCATGGAGTAAAGCTGCAACTGATCTGTTGAATATATATTCTCACTTAATTGATTAATGGTTTGGTATATAATGTGTCAGAGAACTTCCTAAATCCCAAGGTTATGTCTTTACATAGCTTGCTGTCTGACCAACAGTCCAAAACCCAGATATATTCAATTTGCAATGATATCAAACGGAGAAAAGTGTGACATTTTCAATTTGGAGAATCTGGAACCAGAGAATGATTGATGTTTTTTTTTGCGTCCAGCATGGTGGCCACACCTTCAAGCCTCTAGTGGAGATCTATGAGCAGCATGTGACCAAAGTGAAGGAGGAGGTTGCCAAGCTCCGCCGCCGCCTCATGGAGCTTATCAGTCTGGTGCAGGAAGTGGTGAGGACTGCTCGTTTCTTTTATACAACAAATACCAAAAACTTAAAGACAAATGGCCATGGCATTTAGTACTGGGCACATTCACTCGTCTCAGAGAATGAAACCTTTCTATTTACACTCTTATGAGCTTTCCTGTAGTGCCACCCTCTGGCCAAATTGTCATCTGTGCACACAATGGGCTAAAGATAGACAAACAACCACCACTTTACTTACTTGAGTATCAAGGAACTGACTAGAGGACTAGAAAAACATAAAAATACCTTGTTTTGTTGAGTATCGTTGAGTGTAAATGTAATGAATTAGTGACATTTAAAAAAAAAAATATCTTACAGAAATGTTTAAAGGTTCAGGTAGTTTGTGTGTAGATTGTTGCTGACATCCACTAGATGGCACTAACATGTTGATTTTTCAGAGTTGAGAACTGACGTCTGTTAGTTGAAGCTGAAGTGTTGAAATGGCACTTGTTGGTCAGCTTGTGTGTGCGTGTGCGTGTGTGTGTGTGTCTGTGGGTCAGGAGAGGAACGTGGAGGCTGTCAGGGGTGCGAAGGACGAGAGGGTCAGAGAGATCCGAAACGCCGTGGAAATGATGATCGCTCGCCTGGACAACCAGCTCAAGAACAAGCTCATCACCCTCATGGGTAAAACACACTTCACTGTCACAACGCAGCTGTGTTGATTCTGGGTTTATAAAAAAGACACTTCTAACAGCTGAAAAGTGCATTTTACACAGTGATGGTTTTATTTAGGCGTCATATTTTGTCAGTGATAAGTATTTTTATGCTTAACATTGAGTTTTATTAAGTTTTTTTAAGTGGTGAAACAAAGTTGATTTTAAATTCAAATCTGGTTTTGTCATTTAAGCAAATTTTACCTGAACTATTAAATAATAACCGAGCAGCAGTAAATAAAATAAACATTTTGTTATACTTCATATAAATAAGTTTATAAGAATGTAACAGTCATTTAAAATGACTACTGTCGGCATTTAGTAGCCTGATAGCGGAAGGAATGAAAGACTTAGAGTAACGGTTTGTTCTCCTAAGTGAATTCACTGGACACAACATGGTCAGATTGGCTGATAATTCCTTTTGCTTAACCTTGCAATTTTTCTGTAACACTTCAGCACAAGTCTGAAATGAATGTTTTCAGATTAACATAAAGGCTGCAAAGCACAATAAACAGAGAGACATTAAATATGAATCTTGTTTGCTTGATGAAGATCACTGTAGAGAGAGTTATCACATGTCTCAGTCTCACAAAATCTGTTTAATAAACCAGGAAACACTGTGAAAGAACTATTTTAAAGTTGTTGTTACAGGGCAGGGCAAAAGAGGTTCCTTATATTTTCAACTTGCATCCATGCCAGCTGCATGGATAAATGCTTTACATAGAGCATGTGAGTAAATTGGAATTAAAGAGAGTCCCAATTTAACATTCTATGCTTGTGCTCTGTCGTTCATTATAAAGCCGACAGTAGGATTCTCTACCCAATAAATGATGAAATGGTCATTAATTAAGGCTTTAATAAGTTTAAAAATGTATCGCAGCAGGTGCCACATACTGCGTGAGCATGTGGCTCTTTTTGTAAATGTGCTGTCATGTCTGAATAAAGCCATAAGAGACGTTAACTTAAAGGTCACCTACGTCTGACTTACAAAAAGCCTTCACTTTAACAGCTCGATGAAGACAGCAGTGTTGTGTATTCCTTGTCTGAAAGGGGCTCTTGTTGATGCAAGACACCTACAACGTGTAGACTCCCTTCTGAAAGCAGTCAGAGGCACCTTTTTATAGCTACGGGCAATATACATATGAAATATTTATCTGGACTGAGTGGATGCATGCACTCAGCACCCACATACGCACCCTGCACACCCAACCACACACACTCACCAGCCTCCATCAGAGCTGGCATTCAGCACAAGTACACTGAAAATAGAAATGCGTTCCTCTCCACCAGGCCAGAAGACGTCCTTGACCCAGGAGACGGAGCTGCTGGAGTCTCTCCTGCAGGAGGTGGAGCATCAGGTTGGTAGTCTACAGCAGCTCAGCTGTATGATTGCAATAAATTATAAGGTGTAATCTTAAATCCCAATACTAGCTGTTGTTAGCATGCTAGAATACAGTTGTTTATTTACACATCCAGCAGATATGGATTATTATTAATTAATGAATTAAATGAATGAATAAATTAGTTAATTAATTTAAGCTCATGATTGTATCTGATTGATGTAAGTCCAGTATTTGCTCTCCTTTCAGCCTTGTTTTGCTTCCTGCAGGGCTGGTAGTGTTCAGTGGGTTTGTCAGGGCTTGTTTGTTGAAAACAGCGGCCTGCTGCTGCTGCTGCTGCTGCTGGAAACGAGATCGATAAGATCAGTGAACCATACAGTATAGTTTCAAGCTGTGAAATCAAAACAATGAGAGAGTTGTGTTCGCTGCAGAGTTGGTGAGAATTCTATGCGGGTTCTTTGCTATCAGCAGTTTCTCTCACATTTTGCATATTTGTTTTGGTGGAGGTTTAATTTAGTATTTCTTTCATGTGCCATTACAAATTGGACCAGCAGGCATGTCACATTTTCAAGACTGTTTCTTACAAGGGATGTGAGGACTCATGGAGCTGAAGTTGTCTGGACTGTTGCATGCATGTGTGCAACGAATCAGCAGACATGTAGATTGGTTAACTTGATGTAATTTACTGTAGGATTGCATTAAAAAAGCTGATTTTTTTTTTTTTGTGCTGTTTGTGTGTGTGTGTTGAACAGCTTCACTCCTGCAGTAAGAGTGAACTGATCTCCAAGAGCCCAGAGATCCTGCTCATGTTCCAGCAGGTCCATCGGAAACCCATGCAGTCCTTCGTCACCACGCCGGTCCCTCCTGACTTCACCAGGTAACCTGCTCAGCTGTAGGAAAGGTCACGTCTCTTGGTCCGACAGGGGTGAAACAAAATATCATGGCTAGGGCTGCATTTAACGAATATTATCTTTCTCTATGAATCTTTAGGTTTTATTTATTTAATTCGTTTTTTTTTGTTAATCATTTTGAATATAAACCCAAAAGTATTAAAACACAGGAAGGGCAGGCAGCAAATATTCACATTTAAAAAGCTGGAAACAGAGAATGTTTGCTTGATAAATGACTGAAATGATTCACTGATTATCAAAATTGTTGTCAAGTAATTTTCTGATGAACAAATTGATCAGTCGACTAATCGTTTGAGCACAGTATAAACATGAATGTGTGCAGTATGGAGCTGAAAAATGGTTTGCAGTATGAGGTAGATAAGTAATAAATAAATAAGCTGCATTCAGATACGTTTTGAAGTGAATTTTACAGTAAAAACATAGCTGGAACATAACTAGCTCCATTCCTTTTTATGAAGTAGTTTCATGTCTGCATCCCATGTTTACACTTAACTATTGAGAAATGGATAGGATGCTGCTCTGAGTATTCAGTTATGTTTAATGTATTTATGTCTGTATGTCTGTGGATGACTGATAATACAGCAGAGAGCAGCCTGGCAGTGCGAGTAAACTACAGCTTTATTCAGTGTGTAATCAACCTTCCTCTGTGTGCTTTCAGTGAGCTGGTTCCTGCTTATGACTCCAGTACTTTTGTTCTGGTCAACTTCAGGTAAATCCTCTCTTTGGTTGCATTTAGCCATTGCTGCTGCAGCAGACAATATATAAATGTTGTCAGTACTGTTTACTATTAATTTATTTTGTCAGCTTTGTGTGTTTTTAGTTAAGTAAATAATCTAAAAATAGCATTTTCTGTTGCTCCTCCAATCTTTACGTCTTTACATCTTTACGTCTAGCTAGACGGATGTTGTGTACTTTTCGCCTTACATTCAGCTATAAACTCTTTTGCCTTTAAACATGGTCGGACAAAATTCGTACGGACCAGTTGGTTTTGAGCACACACCCACCTTTAGGGGTATCTGCACTTGTTTTCAGTGGAGTTATAAATGGAGTGAAGATCTATAGGAGAATCATTTGTTTGATTTTTAGTGTAAATCAGATTTTTTAACAAACTTTAAATTTTTCAGTTTCAGTCAATTTTCAGATAATATTCTTATAAAATGTTGGTCAGATTTGTGGAACTCTGCTTCATTAGCTGCATCTTTCATTACTAGTTTTAGTAGTTAAACAGTATCACTTGATGCCATTTGTTTGTCACACAGAGTAGCCAGCAGCGTATTCACTATGGCTGTTATTATAAAACAAACCTTTGCAAGTTTGCAACTTTCCCTTTATTTAAAGCTGTGAACTGAGAAAGGAAAGTCAGTGGGGTTCGGTGGTTGTTGACAAAGGATGAGGAGTGCTTTGAAGCAGTTTCACACACCGCTGAATGTATTTCAAAAGCTTTTTCCACTTGAAAGTTGAGATTTAAACCTGTAGGGCCCCAGTGGTACCCCAAGAGGTAAATGCATCCAAAGAGCAAAGAGCTGCTGCTATCACTTTGTTGAATATAACCAATAAACAGCTTCAAATAGGGATACCTTGTCATAGCAGCCTAATGCCAAGTTGTATCCACAAGGTTTGATATGAATGTGTTTGATATGTGTGTGTTTATAGCACCCTGAGGCAGCGGGCTGACCCGGTCTACAGCCCTCCTCTACAGATATCTGGGCTCTGCTGGAGACTCAAAGTCTACCCTGTGAGTTTCCCCTCTACATACATTAAATATAAGTGCACATTACATATTCTGTCACTACTTGCTCCTTTCCTATCTTGCGTACTATGGAAACATGATACATTCAGTGAGCTAAATGTTAGCTGCTATCCACCACACTGACGCTGTTTTTCACATTAGAGTAAAAAATTATGGTCGTCCATTGCGTGTGCTCGCTTTGCACAGGGCACTTTTGTAAAGACCTACAATGCGATAGTTATAAGCAGTAGTTACTACAGTGTATTTGTAAGCTGAGGAATTGTATTCCCAAGCAATTTGTATTTTAGTTTGTTCTCCGTGTGATGATGATTGGTTACTGTAGTTCTGGACATTCAGAAAAAATATATCACAGCGTCCAAAACGCCAAAACCAGTGCACGTGTCTCTGTGTTAGTAACTCTAGTAATGTGTTTCCTCAGGATGGTAATGGTGTGGTCCGTGGAAACTACCTGTCTGTGTTCTTGGAGCTGTCTGCTGGACTCCCTGAAACATCAAAGTATGAATTATTTCTCCATAAGTCTCCTTTCTTTCTCTACACACTTTGTCTTTATAGTTAAGTCTGAGGTGAAGTTAAATTATCACATTTAAAATAACTTAACTGCGACTTTTAAGAGTTCTAGCTTTTTCCAACATAATGTACTTAGTTTTATTTTGGGGAAATTTGAGAATGATGGCAGACAGGCACAACAAGGACTCCTCAGGCCACTGAGCCGTTGTGATCATGACAGGATGGATTATTGCCAAGTTGAAGGATGAGATATATTTTAATTATTGTTAACTAATTCCATGAAAAGACCACAATCAACAAACAGTGAATTGATCCTACTAACAAGTGTTGTCTGTGTATCCAGAGCCTGACATATCTTTCTCTGTGCCGTAGAGCTTTCATCCTTACCATGAATACACATACTGTAGTTTCTTTTAAGTCAATCCCACATACACCATCCTGCTGCTGGAAATACTCCCTATTGCACCAAATGTGTATTAATCGGCAGCTGAAAATAGTCCCCAACAAATGCTCTATTCACTCCTGTTTGAGTAACGTTTGCTAAAAACTACAGTGAGCAGCTGTTTCAGGAAATCATTTAGCCTTTTTAAAAAAATTGGGACTGAAAGCCACAGACAGAGCATGGAAGTCAAGGAAGTTTTGAGAGAAGGACTAACGCCTTGTTGGTTTTGGTCTTTTTATGGGATTTCTTGACAATAACAAAAATATAGAATATTACCAGCCTTATTATTTAAGATGACATTTAGAAGTAGAAAAAATACTTGTAACCTACATGAAAAGAGCATTCAGTACCATTTATGGACAGGAAGTCAAAGTTTTCAGTATTAGCAAACCATGTTCCACAGCGTCTATCTGTGCTGTAGCTCAAATATGCTTTCACAGTCTTGTCCTTCTGGGAGTATACCCCACTTCTCTTCGCATTTCTCGTTGTGCATTTCCCTGTGTACTAATGTTGTCTTGGTTCTGTGAAGGTATGAGTACCGTGTGGAGATGGTCCATCAGGCCTCCAGTGACCCAACCAAGAACATCATTCGGGAGTTTGCCTCCGACTTCGAGGTTGGTGAATGCTGGGGCTACAACCGCTTCTTCAGACTGGACCTTCTGGCCAGCGAGGGCTACCTGAACATGCAGACGGACACACTGGTCCTCCGGTGGGCTC
>LKNJ01001038.1:32323-90810 GCA_002120245.1 Maccullochella peelii
ACACACACACACACACACACACCATCATCATCATTCTGTAGAGCATGCTCACCTGCACCACTCTGATATTATCGAAACAAGCGGCAAAGCAGTTCTGTTGTCGTAGGGTAACAGAGTGTAATTGGTTTTGCATGTGTGTGCTGCACAGCTACCAGGTTCGCTCACCCACCTTCTTCCAGAAGTGCAGAGATCAGTACTGGTACATCAGCCAGCTGGAGTCGGCCCAGAGCGGCTACATCCAGCAGATCAACAACCTCAAAGAGGTACAGTGCACTGTGTTTGTGTGTGTGTGTGTTGTGTTTCTATTCTTGTTAGAATCCATTTGAGTTTTTAGACATTTGAAATGAGAACAGCTTTGTGAAGTTGGGGAATCTGGGGGTTTGTTGTCACATCTTAAACCTCACTGACCTGCTGGTACACCAAACAATTACAAACTCATGTTGTGCACCTAAACATTGTTCAAACACCATAATTATGTGTGTGTGTGTTTATTTCAGGATGTTCTTGCATAAAACATGACCATCAAATGACCATCACATAGGGCTGCAACTAACGATTATTTTCATTGTCGATTAATCTGCCAGTTATTTTCTCAATTAATCTGTTAATTGTTTGGTCTATAAAACATCAGAAAATAGTGAAATAGGCCCATCTCAGTTTTTCAGAGTCCAAGGTGGCATCTTCATGTTTTCTTTTGTCTAACAGTCTAAAACCAAAATATGTTAAATTTACTATAATTTAAGACAAAGAAAAGCTGCAAATCTTCACATTTGAGAAGCTGAAACTAACAAATGTGTAACTTTGTCACTTCTTGGTTGGGGAAAAAAAAAGTGCGTTGAGTGTTACACTCAACAAGGCTTTATTTAGACTTACATTGCGATGTTTGGATCCCGTTGAATGGTTTTTCAGTGGCTTTAATTTAATCTGCCCGAATGGTTTTTCAAACAGTAACGCTGGATTACATGTATGCTTTGTTTCCTGTGTGTGTGTGTGTGTGTGTGTGTGTGTGTGTGTGTGTGTGGGGAAAGGAGGGCTCCACTACAAACAATGAAATACTATATAAAGACATAATTACTGAAGGTAAATCCATTGAATGGGTAATGCTGATCATAAATATTATTTAAAAATAGGGTTTGATTTCATGAAAATCTTGAGGATTATAACTTTAATGTGGTACTTTAAGTTAGTGCACGGTAGTGAATGTAGTCATCTTAGGGTCCACATGAGTATGGCAAGATTGGATTTCTTGATACCATGAAAAGGTATAGTCTACTAGTCTGGTTTGGAACTGGAAATTCATACAAAGGCCTAGCTTTTATTTTTTATTTTACTTTACTTATTTTTTTAAGCACAAGTTTTATATTCAAAATCTTACTTAATAAGTAAATAATTTATTTAAAAACATTTTTTTTCCAGATTATTACATAGTCTGACCCAAACGTTATTTTTCCTCGCTGCTCTGAATAAGCTAGCATCTAGCTCTGATAGCTCCGTCGATCTTCTGGACTGATTCATATTTCTGATTTCAGAGGTTGGCCATCGAGCTGTTTCGCCGCCAGACGTCGCGCAGCTCCTCGCCCCCTGACCTGAGACTCGCTGCGGGCACCACGGCCTCTGAAAGAGACCCTCGCTCGGTGAAGAGTGACGATGACATCCAGACCACTTTGAGCAACACTAAAAAAGCAGAAGAAGAAGAGAGGACCCAGCACGATGACTCTAATGTAAGGATGGAATATATTGCTTCTTACTGTTAGTTGACTGGATCTGCCTGGTCAGTTGAAGGTGTGCATGGGACAAGCAAAAGGAGGGAAATAAAGTGGTTTCAGAAAACGTATTGTTGATTTATCAAAACTCAGGGATGTCCCAGTCAAGTCCTCCCGAAACTGCTGATACAGTCTGATCCCATAATTATTGTTTTGCTTAGAGAATATATATATATCCTCCATCTCAACTTTACTTAAATGGATTCCCACAGTGTTGTGTAGAATACCTGTAGATGGAGGTGTGTCAGATGTGGAAGGTTGGACATGATTTGTACAGTCTTCACCCTTTGGGTAACTTTGGGTGAAGTTACCCTTGAAGAAATGGGGATATCTCTACCGCAAAACCATGAGCTTAGTGTGATCATGGTGTCACCGTGTTGTTCAGGAGCTGTCAGACGGTGACCTGGAGGTGGACTGTCTGACCGAGGAGGAGGTGAACCCGCTGGATGGCAGCAGCACCTCGGGGAGCTCCACAGCCACCAGCAACACAGAGGAGAACGACATAGATGAGGAGACCATGTGAGTAGAATTCCTCACGTTCTCTTAATGTAACGTATTGTTGAAGTGACTCTTTTAATAAAAAATGTACAGCAGTGATTTACAATATAAAGGCCTCAGTTTCCTTGCTAAGCAGTGAGACAGTGGGCTAGCAACACAAAGAGGGGATTGTGTACCTGCATACCCACCTGTAACAAAATGTTAGTCAGAATAAAATGTACCATTTGCATAATTACTGAATACATTACTATTTGTTCGTGTTTGCGTATATTTGCACAGGTCAGGAGAGAATGATGTAGACTTCATTGGGAACCTGGAGACAGAAGAAGGAGAGCTTCCTGATGACTTGGCTGGAGCCACAGGTATAATTCACTATATATGAATCCCACAGTTGATTTTTTACCCCTGTTGTGTAGGAGCAGGTTTCATTGTTTACCTCTGCAGAGGAGATCTGTCTTTCTGTTGATTAGCAGATACAGCATCTCAAAAACGTGTCAACAGAAGTCAGTGAGAGTTTGGCTATGGAGTCAAGGAATAAACCCAAAGTATACTTTCCACGTCTGCATCACCTAAAGGGCCTGCGTGACATAAATTTTGTTACCCATGTCCTTGAGGGGTCTGTGCAGACTCTCTGAACGTCCGCATGCAGCCCAAAATTTATGACCACGTTGCAATTGCATATGTGCGAACACGTCCGCCTCTGCAGCACCCAGTGTACAAACAGAACGCTGTGTGTCTGCTGTTCTACGTCCTTGTCAGTTTTGGAGTACATCAGGTGATAAGTGATTACTTTTTTGGTGCCATCATGTGGCCATTTGTTAAGAGAGCTCCACATTTTGGCTCATAAATCTTGAAAAGTGACAAATGAAAGCAGAATTTTTTTTTTTCATGGATTCCAAAGTTCAAGACAAATTTATCAGTATGTACTTTTTTTTAGTCCACTTCCATTTTAGCCAAAACTTTTTGATTTTCCATGATTTGTTTTTCTTGCAATTTCCATCCCCTCAATCATCATTTGGTACATAACATATTTGGGTTTGGAAGCATATTTGTGATTTTACACCATTTTCTACTTATGTAGAATGACCACCTGCAGTGCTTCTTTTCACCTGCCAGCAGTGACCTTCACCGGGAGGGTGTTTACACGAGCCCCCTTAGTACCACACCCCACCGTGCAGGTGTCCAAACCAACCAGCATGAATCCCTGGTACAGCAGTGAGGATGAGAACTCTCACCTGAACACAACCAGTGATTCTTTGCATTCATTTTTCTGTGCTAAGCTGCTGTTTGGAAAAACCTAACATTTCTGGTTAATGTTTCAAAATAAAGTCTTTCAGGGAATTGAAGGGATTATGCTGCTGGAAATGTTTTAATTGAGTTTGTATTAACTGTGAACAGCAAGTAGGGCTGTTTAATCTTCCGATTATTTTCTCAATTAATCATTTGGTCTATAAAATCAGAAAAAACATATTTTTTTAAAAATGTCAATCACAATTTCCCAGGTGACTTCTTTTGAAAATGTTGCAAAACCGAAAGATATCCAAAGAAAAGCAACACATCCTTACATTTCTGAAGCTGTAACCATCAAATGTTTAATGTCCTGCTTCAAATAGGAATTCACAGAATCAAATCGACTTGTGTTGTTTGACTTCTGAGCAGAACATAGTAATACGATGGTGGGCCTCAGAGCAGCTCCTTCAGTGTGTTTGACTGTGTCGGTGTTGAAAGGCATGAAGAGGATGAGTCACTGTTGGTGCACTGTACCCCTTGCAGCGTGCTGATATAGAAACACTTGGTGTCTGTATGTGTACATGTGTGGGGGTGGTGTGTGTTCACTCTGTTAGATGTCAGCATTTAGCTCAGCAAAAATGTTGCTGCACATTCTTTGGTTCCCAGTGTCGTGATTTTTTTTTAGAATTAAGTTTTGTTTTGATGCTAATAAAGCAATAGTCTAGCCTTGTAAAGCCAGACTACATCTTCTTTTTTTTTTTTTTCATCAACACTGTTTCCACCTCCAGCATCTTTTTTTTAAGAAAGGCATGATTCCTTTTGCTATGAACTTTTACATTTTGGTCAAAGCCATAACCCTGGCTGCTCTGAAGGAAAGTACAACCACATGTGAACCACATGTCTTCTGCCTGATCTGCAGGTGGATCCAGCTCCAGTGTGCGGTCCTTACATCGCAGTGCTGCTGCTGGTGGTGGTGTTGATCCAGGCAGCAGCAGCAGCCTCCTGGAGATTGACCCGGTCATCCTGATCCAGCTGCTGGATCTGAAGGAGCGCAGCAGCGTGGAGTCTCTGTGGGGCCTTCAGCCTCGTCCTCCTGTATCTCTCCTGCACAGCCAAGGTCTGTGAACACACTCTGCTCACTGACAACAAATCATTGCAGCTAAACTGAGAATCAATACTCGCACACAGGGTCCCTCCAAAATAAAATGTTCACAGTTCTACAGCAGCTATAGTTGCCAGAGGTTTATCGTTTAAAGGGACAAAGGTTGACTTGGGAAATTATGATTTAATGCAGTTGTGAGACTTGAACTAAAGATGTGTGTTGCAAACTCAAATTTACAGGTTGTTGTGAAACATATGAAGTATGTTTTTGTAATGCTGATCATAGCTGGGTGGCAGCATGGTTCGGTGGTTAGAGAAACCGTTTTGTAACCAAATACCAATAGGTTGGATTCTTGATTTTATGACATTTAATGTGTTCTGAGCTCATTTTAAAAGCCACATGTATTTGAGTGTTGTAACTGAGAAGTGAATGGAGGAGAGAGTTAAGGGTCAGCAGTTTTAGGATTTATTTTCTTCAGCTGTTCTCAATTTCGCTCCTTCATTTCTTGTTCCTGTTTCTCGTCTCTTCCAGCTCATCCTCACTCCAGGAAAGAACGAGAGCGGCGGCCTCAGGTGGTGCGGCGATCAGCTCCAGACTCAGGGGTCCTGATCCGCCTCAAAGCTCAGATGGCTGAGGTCCGCAGCAAGATGTCTGATGTCAAGAGTCAAGTGCTGGAGGCTCGGAGTTCTGGAGAGCCTAGGCCTGGCCCGTCAGGGGGCTTCAGTGTGGAGGATGTACTCTCTCACCACGCTGATTCAGAGTTGTCCGCTTGTCGGAAGCCCGGTGAGCTGGACCTGCTGGGGAGAGCAGCTGCAGCTCGGTCCAGGCCCTGCCGCCCTGGTGAGGACTGCTACACTGCTAATCCTAGTCATGTTAAAGCTGCTATACAGCTACAGTGCAGAGAGTGTTCCAGTGTTACTTTATGAATTGTAGAGAAACCAGAAAGTTTCCCAGGTAGCCTCCATAATTTATAATCTTTCTTCTTGAAGAAGTTAATTGAAGGCGTCCTTGTTTTGAGTTTCAGAAAAGCCCCGAAAATAACACCTGTGCGAAACATATAGTTTTTACGGGTATGTGCTGTTGGAAAAGTAGCTGCGTTATGTGCAAAGCAGACGGTAACAAGACTGAATAGGTGTGGCTAATTTAAAAGCTGTGTGGGTTGTCTCTCTACCAGTCATCTCAGGTACTGACGTCATGAACCTCATCACAGTTTAACAGAATTTCATCTGTAAAATTTCAGTTCACCTCTGAGATCCATCAGCCTCCAGACAAACAAATATTTACCTCCAGCTGCTGAAATCTGAGGACAAACACTTGCTCCATCAGCTTAAAATAATGAAATGCATCCACTATGCCCTCTTAGTAACCCATTTCATTAAGTGGCTTATTAAACCAATAATAGGAGCTGTGTTCAATTATTCAGCAGGACCGGATTAAAAATGAAAACAGTATGCAGTAACTTTTTAAAAATGTTGTTTGGGCATTGCTTGGTGTGGGCGTGTTGCTTCATGTACTGGGGGAGACAATGACACACGATCCAGCAAGTCCAGTTCAACTAACAGATCCACGGATATCTGGATCAAATTCGGCGCTACAGGAAAAGTCATTGGGGTGCATCGTCTGGGAACCATGGCTAGAAGAACTGAAAAAGCTAAAAGACTATCTTCCATTTCTTTTGGACTCCTTTAGAAATCAGTATAAATAACTTTTTTGTCAGCAGCCTGATTTGTGTGTGTCAGAGTTCACTAAAATCATTAACATGAAAGTCCTGTTCAACTTAGTACTGTTGCAGCTGAAATAAGGTAATCGGCTGATCTTCTGTTCCTATGTAAGAGGTTTTTTTTCCATCAAAGCAAAATTGAAGGTCAGTATTTGTTGCTTGTGTAGCTCCAACCGACCTGGCACCATTTGTCAGCTCTTAGTTCAAATCCTGAATATTATTCTAATAATCAGAATCATTATCTAAATGACGTGTCTTTGTCTGCTGCCACTTTGGATTGCTAGTGGAGGATTTCCAGACTAATTTCTCACAGTGTAAAAATGAGCCAAGGGTGGCTTTGGATGCTGGTTTAGAGCAGTCCATCTATTCTATACTTTGGTTTTTTAATGACAAAAAAACACTACTGATTACTGTTTTTGGCATGGCCAGAGTTATCTCAGTGAGCCTGAGATACTAAGGCATGAACCTCAATGACTGTATTTAGACTACAGATGACGAAGCTCACAGTACTCATGCTGGAATTTCTTTTTCTTTCTTTCATCTCACAACAAGTGATGATCGTAACATGTGATTCTATAGTTACTGGGTCCATAGATCTGGGACAATTACATATTTGTCTGTGTGTTTCTTTTTTCTGTGTACAGCCAGGAAATCTCTGTCCCCTGTCCTGGACAGCAGCAGCACTCTGGTTGTGAAGAGGAGGAGTCCAGAGGAGCTGGAGAAAGACCTGAGAGGAGCAGACTTGGCCACAGAGCTCAGCCTGCATCTTAAAGAGGGCCTGGGAGGTGCAGAGGGTCAGTAGTTTTCTAACTTATGTTACTATTTAAACCTGGATTCATTCTTTTCTTTCTTTTTTTTTGGCCACACCATAAACATAATATCACCTTATACATTTTATATGGCGAGCTTGTTAGCAAACAATTGCCTATTACTCATCCAGCAAATCCACAGCAACATTAGCATTCATTTGTCATGTTCTCCTTGGTGTTTCTCCACAAACTCCTGAGGGAAATATCTGGCTCTTCAGGTGCTAAAAGCTTCAATATGTTCGTCTGCTGTTTGAGTCCGGGGATAATTATCTGTGGATTCATCACTACGAGCGACACGTTTCATATTATACATTAATTCGTTGTTAAAAATATTGATTCGAGCAGCTTTAAAGTACAGTTCCTTTGCACCCATTAAGCATCCTCAAACTGAGTTTCAAAACATCAACAATTGGCGTGGTGGAAATTTTGGTCAGGTGCTCTTAACTGGATCAGGTACTTGATCTATCTTGAAAATATACTGCTCCAAATAACCTCTGCTTTACCTTGCTCTTACTCTCCTGTGTACTGTTCCAGCGAGACTTAAAATAGTTCCTGAAGCTCTAGTGTCTGATCTGTGATAAACCGTAGGTTGTTCGAGCACTACATACTCCTCCTCTCTAAAATTTGTTTCAGTGTGTCAATATTTCACAGTGTTTACAACCAAGTTGCAGACATCGACTGTCCCTGTGAACAAACACTGAATATTGAGTTTTTACAACCCATTGTATTTCCATTTGACAGTTTGCACTGGTCATTTGTCACGTTGTGTTCTTTAGTTGCTTCAAAAGGCTTGTTACCATGGCATTCCTAGCTGCAGCACTACATGTCTATTGAAGAAAAACAATAGTATCCATGTCATACATACAAGATAAAGTTCAGTTTCCCGATTTATTTATTTATTTATTTGATTCCTGAGTTTCCTTAATTGGAAACTTAACACCCAGCTCCACTTAATGAGCCATATAATGATTATTAATTATGGATTTTGTGACATGAGACCACATATTGTCTGAGATTTTAATAATATCACCATATACTGTAACTTCCTTGATCAAGGTTAACTCCATGGAGTCTGCGGCTGTTTTACATTCAGTGGAGATCAAAACTCAACTCAATTTTACACCGTATACAGTAGGCCTATTAAAGTTTTCATATGAATATTATGATAGAATGTGGAGTTGGTAAAACCATCCGATCTTTAAATGCCAAATAAAAACACCAATACTTGTCCCTAAAACATTATATTTTTGTATTATGTATTGATTGAGGAATTTGGTTAAAAATACTGCGATCTTTGATTTCCTAGACCTAGAGATGGCATTATCAGTTGGTCATGCTGTCTGAATATTGAGAGATATTCATGTGGACATTAATTTTGTGCAGACAATGAATCCTTCTGGATTTGGTGACCCTGTGACCTTTCTTGAGCACCACAATCTGGACAAAATTATCAGTGAAACGTTGCCTATTACAATCTGAAATTGATAGACTACGTTCACAGTCCCCAGAGGATGAACCCTCTCGGTTTTGGACACTTGATGAGTCTTCTTCCAGTGCTGCCTTCAGGCCAAAATGTGCGATTGTCACACAGGATATGAAATGGATCTAGTAAGCAGATTACCATGAAATATCACATTCACATTCATGCGCCAAAGACATTGACCCGTTCTGATTTTTATGACCCCCATGACTTTTACTCGTGTGTCAACCTCAGGACAAACTTTACATTTTTAGCCCCATTATTTGTAGAGTATTGTGGCCTCTAGAATGCGTTGGTCTCTATTAGGCTGCGTTCAGACAGATTTCCGTGAGATGAGATGATCAGATGAGTCTGATAAGCCTTCAGACTCATGGATTGACAGTATTACACCAACTGGACTTGGTGTTGTATTTCTGGATGGATGGATGGATCGTATTTCATCATCTCAAGAATCAACTCGCCCCCACCCACGCAGCCCTTTGCAGTTTTTTAATGCAGGTCTGTCTTCAGTCTGAACACCCACTTAGTTTTGTTTGTCTAGATTGACTAGAAACACAAAACAAGATCCATGTTTTTCCATCGATTGACTTTGCTCCTGTCTCTGCTTCAGGAGTGCTGAAGGCTGACGGCACCCAGGTCCCCCTTGTGTCTCTGGGCAGCTCCTCATCAGAGCAGGCCTCCACCTCCAAGCAGCAGTACTCGATGGAGCAGCAGCTGTATGGGGCCTCAGGGTCCAGGGACAACATCTTCTCTTTGGGAGGACCGAGCTACATGAATGCCAGCAAGAACTGTGGCAGTAGGACTCTAGGGTGTGTCTTAGAGACTCGTCAAATGTGGCCACTAAGCTGCAACAGATAGCTGTGTTACTCACAATACAACAGAGAACTCTTCTTGTCTTTATCTTTCTGCCGTGCCTCTCACAAAGACTCTTCCATTTCTTCCCGCCGCAGGGCAGCCATGTTGGAGTGTGAATCTGAAAGCTTAGGAAACTCCCATCAGTCCTTGCTGGAAGGACCCTCTGCACAGCCACAGACAAATGAAGGTCAGTTCACCCTCTAACTGCCACCTTCAGTAGCAATGAAGATAATTGTAAAGTATATTTTTGTTTTGGGAAAGAGGGAATATTGGAACAATAAAAACAGTTCAGGACTTGAGTCCACTGAGGGCAGTGCAGTGCCAGATTGATTAACAAAAGTTATTTTGGTTCTAAATCTGTATTTTATTTCTATTTTGTCCTTGACCTTAAATTGCTAAATAATGTTCAAGAAAAGATTGTTTGTCAGGTCTGATGGTCTCATCCTGTCTTGTCCTGTCTGCAGATCAGTCGCCATCTGTCCTGGTGGCAGCAACAAGCAGTGACAGCGACACGGAGGACGAAGCCCTGCAGAGCAACATCTCTTGCTACGACAACCAGACTCCTCCCTGCACAGGTAACCAACGCACACAATGTCCATGATAACACACACAGGGAACACTGCGTGATTCTGGGCTGTCCCAAACAAAACATGACAAGCATGATAAAATCTTTGTGTTTGAAGTGTACAAGTGCCAGGGCTATGACCAAAGCTTGTTCAGGGTTTTGCTACATTTTCAAAACATGAGAGCAGCGCAGATCATCATAAACATTGGTCAGGTTTCCATCCAAATTCAGTGCAAATTTTAACCGAATTTCTAGAAAATCAGCCAAAGGAAATGCGAATGAATGCACGTTTCCATGCCCTACCGTTATGCGAATATTAGTAGCTCATCGAGAAACAGTTGGTGCTGCTTATTTTCCATTAGGTACATTAAAAAACCACTGCAGAAGAAGAAGGAAGGCGCAACGAGATGACGTAATTAAAAGTCCAGTCAAACCTCAAACGATCAAAAACTATGTGAAAACATGATGGAAGTATGTCATTTCTGCTTGTTTCTTGTATTCATTTGAAGAAGGTTACAGTCTGATCGGTCTGCACAGATCTGATTTTGTCTGCTGCCATTTTTCAGATGAGTTATTTCTCCTCTTCCTTCTTCCAGGAGAGCAGCTTCTGTCTGATGACATGAGTCTGCCTGCTGACAGGTGATTCCCCCTGAGCCTGTCAGACCTGGAGACCCACTGCTTTATCCTCAGTGGCCACACAGCGACGCAATAACGGCTGGAGACAACGCACATGATAGTTACACAGATCTATAGAGTAGAAACTGCTTGTTATGCATGAAGTCGAAATGAAGACAATGCAACAACTCACTGAAACGGAAACATTTCTCTTGGTGTCCTAAATATTTACAGAACTGGACCATGACAGAAATAATAATCTGTAATGACGGCCTGTTATTCAGGTGGTTGTGATGGTGGTAAGGAAAATATTAACTGTTCAGATGACTGCATAATATCAATGTTATTAATATTGTGTGAATACAATGAAACTGCCCCTTTTAAGAGAACCAACATTTCAATCTTTTCACCTCTTTTGAAATTGGACTTTTATTGTATTTCTCAGTGATTTGACCTCAGCAGTTGATGTTTTTACCCTGTTGCATTTCTTGGTCGTCATTATATAAGGTTGCACATACTTTCACTTCTTTCATGGTCGGTTCAGTAAATACATCAGAGGAAAATATAACCACCACCGTCGTTTGTGCAATGACTGAATCTCTAAAATGTTTAGGGCATAAAAACTGTTCAGCAAACCTGAACCATCACATTTTACATGCACTGCAGGGCATTTAGCCACTTTAACTTTCAGAACAAATCTGTTAACTTCTCAGTCTTTAAATGCTTTTGTAAATCTGACAAGTCTACAACATATTTTAAAGAGTCTGAGGATAAACTGCACATGGTCTGTAGCCTGTCAATAAGAGCTTAGTGTTTTATAGCAGCTTGCTGTTGATGTTTAGTTCAGTCTGTCTGGGCTTTAATCTCCACACCTACTGGACTTCCTTCACCCATGTCCCTGCACCTCCCAGCGTTGGTGCTAAAATACTTTATTTACTCCTAAAACATAAAGTTTTAGTGACACTGCAGCTTGTCGACTGCATAAATTCAGTGCTTTTGTTTTACCTGAAGTGAGCCTGTAGTGCTCAATTAGCTTTTCTGGTAACTTATGTAAATGTCTTCTCTCTTAACAACAGTGGCAGCAGCAACCACAGTGTCTGTCTTTATGTGACATTTGAAAAGGCTAAATGATCACTGAATCACATGGATTATAAAACTGCTGCTGCACTGATGATGCCTGTGGGCTGAAACTTTGACGCATACTGCAGATTGAACTCCATAACAATGTACAAGCAGGTGTTTTTGCTTCGCCATCTGCTCAGACATCACTGACAGGTGCTACAAGAGCAACGTGCCCGATGGCTTCCGCCCACAGAGAGCTACCTCACGACGGTTTATTCACTACAGAACCAAAAATTCTGCCATTATTATTCATTTAAAGGAGTAGTTTGACATTTCTGGCAGAGAGTTAGATGAGAAGATTGATACCACTCTCATATCTGTACAGTAAATATAAAGCTTCAGCCTTCAGCTGGTTAGCTTAGCTTAGCATAAAGACTAGAAACAGCGGGAAACAGCTAGACTAGCTCTGTCCAAAGTCAACAAAATCTGCTCCCCTCCTCAGATCCCACTGTGTTGACTTGGAGGTAGAGTCTCTCTCTCTCTAAGGGTGGAAACTCTGAGATAAGTTGCACCTCGGGACTCAGTCAGCGACGTCACAGCAGCTGTTTTCCATCAGCTGTCAAACAAACTACCTGAAACAGGCTTTTATCTCAGCAGACACTTTGACTTGTCATAGCAGGAAAAACACAGGTGTTACTAATAACCAGTAAGTAATGACAGTGAGCCAACATGAACAATACCAGGACCCTGAAACTGGAGCAGCTAAATCGAATGCACCTTTTAATTATTATTATTTACACCTGTGCTTTTCCTACTGTGACATGTCAAAATGTCTGCTGTGAAAAGGATCTATGCCTGGTTTGTATTTAGTGCTGCAAAAGCACAGCGAAGCACCTTTTTTTTTTAAAGGGTTGGTTCACCCTTTACTTCCCTGTAGTTGTATCTATCCATGCAGATTGTTTATGTTTTATTTGTCCAGGTTTTGAGATTTCTGCCTCCACACCGATACAACAGAGGCGAATGTTGGGCTGCAACTAATGATTGTTTTCATTAATGATTAATATACAGATTCTTTTCTCAATCATTTGGTGTATAAAATGTCAGCAAAAAGTTAAAAATTTCATAATTTTTCCAGAACCCTGCTTGATACTTTTAAAAGTCTTGTTTTGTCCGACCAACTGTCCATAGATGTTCTATTAACTATCATAGAAAGCAAAAAAATATTCACATTTGAGAAACTGGATTCTGTTCCGTAAAGAAAATTATTTGATTATCAAAACTTGCGGATTTAATTTTCTGTTGATCGAATGATTAATCGAATAATCATTCCACCTCTAGGTGAATGGAATTTAGTTTGTGGAGCTGTGAGAAGTGACATTTGAAAAATTCAACAGCAACACGTCTTTCCAGAAACACAATGTCCCTACTGTAGATAATCCACAGAACACACTGTCAGCAGTTTTCAGGGGAAATACTTGGGACTCTTTCTTCAGTAGTTCAAATTAAATTCTGTTTATTGGCGAGGAGGCAGACGTTCCTCCAAACCTGGACAAATAAAACAAAAATCTGCAGAGTTAAATACCACTAGAGGTAAGAGGGAGAATTTTATTTTTTTTTTTGTAATTTGGGTGAACACAAGTTCAAGTTGAAACTGCGGTGCATTGAAGGTTCTTTTTAATTCTCAGACAACTTGACAGCAAAGGTTTAAAAATCCATGTAATTATGTAACGTGCTTTGTGCTGCACTGATGGCTCACTGCTTCACTGGCTTTTCTTCGTGGATGTTTTATTCTTCACCTCAATACTCTGAACAAGCAGAGCAAACACGTGTCAAAGGCTGCTGCAAAGCGGCGCACGATATTGGGAGAAAACATAAGTGGAAGAACGTCACATTGACGTGCTGTGTTTTTGCTGATGAGGTTGAGGAACAGAAGTACTTGGAAGCAGTTTAACACACCTTTCTGCACTTTGTAAGACTGTTGATTGATCCTTTCCTCTTCATTGAGCTACATCTTATTTTGAAGGCCGCTTAATCTTTGGATCAAAGAAACGACATTATTGTACACGTCTACAGTCATTAGTTTACTGTGTAAATATCTTGATGTATACAGTTGTGGAGTTGTGGAGCCTGATGTACATGTGCATGGCTTTTATTGGCTGGATTGAAGGAGGAAGAGCGTCTTTGTTTGCACCCAGACGTGCAAAGTCAAACTGAAATTATCCAGTAGAGTGAAGTTTTCTGAACTCCAGTCCACTTGATCATGTGATTTTTTTTTAAAACTTTTACTCTTGTTACCGTTGCTTTACATGTTCATGTGCACGATCGAGGCGTGGGAAACAGCAGCCAGGCTCTCACCGTTTATTAACCTTTTCTCTTATTTGTGCTTGTTGTGTCAAAAAGCTGCTTTGATTTTGAACGTTCGCAAAATGCACTGTGCATTATTTGATGTGTACATTTCCTTATTGTGTAATAAATAAAATGTTTTACGATCCTGGAAATGACCACATTCTCGTGTCTTCTGTCTCCCATTACTTTGCATTTTGGATCACAGATGATGCATCGTCACAGCGAGGTAATGTAATGTCTGAATGTAATAATGTTAACTTTGCCTTAAAGATTAAAGGATAATTATGATTTGTTCCGGGTCTTATTTTGTATCATCATCTCGATTGGTTATAATAACATAGTTGAAGCAGGAAGTCTGTATCTGTCTGCCTTTGTTTTTTGTTCCAAATAAGTTTGGCTAACCTGAGGGTTTGTTTCCAACCTGTCTGATCATCTGACTGCTCGTATTTCCTGCTACATTAGATTTTTAGTCCCTAGCATAGTCCAAGCTCCACACCTGCTGGATCCTACGCTTCCCGTAATGCAACGCCCCCAGTTTGTGACACTGGCTTTTTGTTAAAAAAATGTATTCTGCAGAGATTGGTCAGGTGTAGGCAGGGTTTGAACTTCTCTCTCAAGCTCTCGTTCATTATTCGCACATTTACTTCTGTCATTTTACAAGTGTACAACAGAGTGCAACATGCTGCAGCATACTGAGGCCTTTAATGTATGCTTCTCTTTTTTTTTTTTTTTGCTTACTACTTTTTGATTATTTGAGTGCTGAGGCCTATTATCTATCCCGTCCAACCATTTCCTACCCCTAACCCGGGGCCAGCTCGCTGTGGCAGCAGGCTTACCAAGGTAGCCCAGATGTCCCTCACCCTGGCCACATCCTTCAGCTCTCCTGGGGGATCCCAAGATATACCTGGGATATACAGTGTATAAATAATCCCTCAAGTAAATCTGGGTCTGCCCTACAGTCTCCTCTCACCCTGTCACTAGGGCTAGTTGTTTTGGTCAGGGATCAACACCAAGACCGTGCCTTTGTTGGTGAGGCCTATTAACTTGCTGACAATCATTCAGGGACCATGTTGCTGAAGTTGTCAGGTCCATATTTGATTGTGTTGGTTGTCAGGGCTGTTTGGTCTCATCCTCAGTTGATCCCTGCCCCGTATTATTACCTTGCTGAGGACCAGAAGGACTCTGAAAACACTGTGCTAATGTGTAACGAAATGCAGCCCACGAGTCTCAGCATGTACTTGTCAGGAAGAACCTTAATGTTCTTTCCCTCTCTCTGGACTTCATCACCATTTTCCTCAAAGCCCAAACTGCTGGAATGGAGAGAATAAAGCCAGATTATGAGCGGGGTGAACTGATGAGTCTTTTTATAGAAAGAATGTGGAGGACTGCTCACTTTTGTAAAGCTGTTTATGTAACAGCAGACAGCACTGTTCCACATGAAAGCCCTGTTACAGCATCACATCTCTCCTCAACATCTCTGTGTGGCTTGTGGCATTTCACTCTGCTACATGAAAACTATTTGTTCAGGTTACCTATTATTCACTGCTGCGACTAAACAAAAAAAATGACTTCCTGTTGGCCGCTCTACTGTGCGATTTTCATAACCCAGTTTGACAAAGCCAGATTGATGAGTTAACAAGCTAACCTTTGCTTTGTATTTCAGTTTCACACAGATGGCTCTTTTGTTTAGAAAACCAGACATGGAGCATCTGTGACGTCACCCACAGCTGTCTGAAGGGATGTTTGAATGCTTGGCAGTATCATAGTCAGGAACTGTAGCCAGAAAATCCTGATTCTCTGCAGCTCAGAAGGGTTGCGAGATAAATCTGGGGAGTTGTGACATAATTCATGGGGGAAGAAAGAAAAAAAAATATCTTTGTTCTGTTGCGCAAATTTGTAATCATTTTAAAAAAGGTTTTCTGTAATATTTGCCTTTTGTGAAATATTACCATAGTATACTTTTACCTCTTTGGGCCTCCAGCAGGTATTTAAATAAAACTATCTGAGAAGTTTAGAAGGGAAATCTCCCTTTGGTGGAAGTGCTAACAACTCAAAGACATCTGAAACCTATCAGAAGAAGCCCCGAGTAGACACTGCTTTTAAGGGGTTTTGAGTTGTATTTTTATAAGTTTATCAAATGATTTTTAATGTGCAGTCTTAATTTGAAAAGTAACTGGTAACTACAGCTGTCAGATAAATGTAGTGGAGTAAAAAGTACAATATTTCCCTCCTGAAATATAGTGAAGTAGAAGTATAAAGTAGCATAAAATGGAAATACTGTACCTCAAAATTGTACTTAAGTACAGTACTGTAAATGTACTTAGTTACTTTCCACCACTGGCATTGATCTTGTCATTTAACTCTCCGCCAAAAATCGAATAAGCGATGTGGAACTTATCGAACTTTTCCTTTAAGAATGAGTCACTAGTCTAATTCAGTACAGACTGCTTTTGTCACATTAAAAGTTGTATTTTGGTGTGCATAAGTGTGAAAACAGCCATGATGTCCACATACATACATGTCACCACAAGACGAGTTGACTAAAAGGATTCTGGGTAATTAAATGGAGCTGTAGTGATGTCCTAATGAGGAGCAGAGACTTCACCTGAGGGGAGAAACCAAACCGACACCGATCACAACTCCTTCAGGAAAGAAAAGGCATCAGCCAATGACTTGGTCTAATCTTTATATACATGATAGTTAGTCACCAGTTACAATACACATATTTATATACTACAGGAACACAGATAATACAGGTACTCAACGTGTTTTACAGTTGTTTTTTTTGTTGTTGTTTTTTAACCTAACCTGCATGTTGAAGAAGAGCCAATCATGGGGTTTGTCTTCACGCCTGGAGAACAAGAAGGAGAGGGCTGCTGGCCTGGACCAATCACAGCCCTCAGTGATATCTTACCCCCCCCATCCACGTTACATACTACATTTGAACAGAGTGCACAGGTCCAAGAAGTCCAAACTCCAGGCAATCTTTTCAAATGTACACAAACTGCTGAGGAACGTCGATACAACTGAAACGTCCTGCCTCCTTTATCACGGAAGAAAGCTTCACATCCATTTTTTCCATGGACATGTAGATCATTTAAGTTTAACTAGCTGGCCACAGACTTCTTACAGGAAATGTAAGACTGTGTTGGGTGAACTTTACCACAGGCAGCAAATTATGACTCATAATCCCATTCTCTATGGGAAAAACAAATGGGAAATTGACTTCAGGAACTCCGCATTTGTGCTCAGTGACCTTTCAAGTACAGAAAGGCTGACAGAACTACTATTTTGTTGCACCCTTCAGCAGAAGACAAACCCTCAGAGAGCCTTTTAATGCAACGTCATTATTGCTTGCAGAGAAAAAGAAAAAAGCTTTTTTTTGTGTACATAGACACAGTGCAGATTCATGGAGGGCCCTATAGTTAGACTAGTGATTATGGGAGAGCAGAGCTGAACTTCAGCTTGCTTTCATCATCAGGGGAGGGAAACATCCGACTCAAGAGGAAGCTTCAGTGCAAGCAGCGTGTGAGTGAGGGAGGAATGTGGGTTTCTCGAGCTTAGGTAGAGGATTTTCCACAAGGAATGATGGTAAACGCATTTATTGCTCATACAGTGATGACTTCTGGCGATTTGCAATCTGATGAGTAACATCGTGTAACTATTTCACAGGGTTTTGGTGACAGCAACCCATGGATATATTGTCACTGAGCACTGTTGTGGTACGTCTCTCTCCCTCCAGAGCGCAGAGAGTGCAGCAGCCCTGAGCTTCACATCAACACCTGCTGTGAACCTACATCAGTGATTTGAAAAAAATCAACAGTGAATCACAGGGGACAGAAAACTACTGCTGCACTGCACAGCTGCTCTAAGGTACAACATGCTTCAGTCTGTACAGAGCAGTTTTCCATGGCAACACAGAACTGCCACCATCATAAAGCACCTCATTGTAAGAAGGAATAAAATCTTGTTATAATGAGAGAGGTTTTGTAGTGAACCCCACCTATTCAAAGAATGTTCCTCTGTATAAGAAGCACCACTTGGAATAAGTCCAACCTAAAACTAACCATTCTCCTCATTTATTACTATGGGTAAAGAGAACACTTTGTCATTATAACAAGATCCTGAGAAAATGTCTTCATGTCTCGCACTGTGGCAGCTCTGCTCCTCTGGAGTTTCCTGCCCTGTGTGATCCGTGTAAAAGATCTAATCTGTTATCTAGAAGACTTGTGACAAAGTGGCTCTAAGTGAAGCCCAAACTCCATTTTACCCAAATACCACAGCAGCTCAGTTCACTCGTGTTCCCCATCTCTAATCCACGCCATGTTAATCATCTAACACCTGCAGAGTTGGAATGAAAACCTACAAACTACTGATATCATTTTTATTGGCAAGATGTTTTTTTTAAGGCTGGTACTGATAAAACATTTTAAATCGAAGCTGCAGATTGGAGATACAGTATTTTAAGCCGATAATTAACATCTTTATGTATGTTTTCCCCGGATTTTTGTTCATGTCAGGCGAAGAAAGCAGGGTGAAACAGCAGCTAGGCCACGATATGACACTACAACTCTTCCAGTGAAAGCCAGACTGGTTCAACACCTTTATATACTTCAGCAGCTCTTGAAGGCAGAGGCAGCATTTAAAGACTGATGCCCCTCATCGGTTCAGTAACATCACATCCTCACCTCCACCTCAGTCTGGTGGTGGGAGATTTGGGTCAATATCAAGTCAATATCTGACCCAACAGTTGGGCCTCGTGGAGCATGGATTAAAACCACTGATTTAACAAGACAGAATTATTATATATACACTCCTCCAGCACTCACTCAACTCACAATTAGTACTCATAATATACATACGCATCCATGCCTAAGTGAATATTTGAAATGACTGTGATTTCCATTTTCTGATACTTCACCCATCTTCTTCAGGTGTCAACCAATGCTTCTGGAGACAGTGACTGTAGTCAGACTTCCACAAAGGGATCCAGTGGCTTCAGTTTGCTGAGAGTCTCGACAGTACATTCCTCATAGATAGATGCCCCGCGGAAAGAAGAATCTCCCAAAGAAACACCACCTCATGTTGACCCACTTCACCGAGTCTCTGAGGACGTTCTGGGACATGAGGCACATTCTGCTCCACTGACAGTCTGATGCTCTTCCCTAGTCAGTCCGCAGGATGGTTACAGGTGAGTGAAATGAAACAATGGAGCTCCCACTCCGAGATGAGTCCCCCATCTACCAGAAAGACCGAAAGGGGGGAGGTGATGGGATGTGTCAAGGATGACAAACCAGTACCTTCTGCCTGATGAATCACCTGTTTTGATATCGCACCTTCTGGGTGTTTCATCAGCCAGTTACTGGGCCAGGAAAGTGGAGGCACGATTTACAGAACCTGGTCATTAACATCCTGACATTTGGAAATCGTCTGCATCAGACAAAGAATGGGGAATGAAAACGTTACAATCTTAGGGAATAAATAAAGTGCCCAAATGACCGTTCGGTAAACCCCACCCCCGAACAATGATTGTCCAATCATAGCTTAGCAACCGTAGCTAGGCACGGCAATGTCTGTCAAACTGTCACAACGGTGTGCATGGGGCTGTAGTATGAGCAAAGCTTGGTATATATATTTTTATTTTTTATTTTTAGCTGTTCCAAAACACAAAAGTGTAAGAAAACATTAAACAGTGTGTTTGTCTGCGCTAACGAAAGCAGCTAACGTTAGCATGTCCGGCTAACTAGCTTACTACCTACAGTAGTAACAATAACGTAGCGTTACTTCCAAAGCCAAACAACGTCATTAGCTAACTACATTATTTTGTGGGGTTACAGGATATGTTAGAAAAGGCCCCTTTCAGGGCTGGGGTATCTGCTGTGAAGTATATACCCACTGTGTTGGAGCCGGTATGGCATATTTAAGACCTTTTTACAGGGTTCTTATTTCAAAATCAACCGGACACAGAGTTTTCAACCAACTCATGGAATTAACGCTAATTAGCTAGCTAGCTACGATAAAATATGCTAGTGACAGTTGTCATTTCAGCTAAAATCGACGGAAAGAAATTAGAAGCTACTTTTGTTTAACGTCTGTGTGAAATCGAGGAATCATTGTTTAAAAAATTAAGAATTTCGAGAGGTAAATTGCCACCGTTATCATTTTAAACTGCATTATGTGCCGTACAAGCTAGACAGGCGTAGCAACAGTAACTAAGGGGGGCGGGGCTTAGAGAACAGTGAGTTGCTCCCACAGAAAATTAAATATATAGCAGTAAGAGGCAATAAGGAGTTTAAGCGTGTTAATGGGAACAGGGGAATTTTAGTTTAAAAGTGAAAGTGACCTATGATTTCATAGTTTCCATAGCAATTGTGTGGTATAGTTAGTTTATAGTAATCAAGTATGGTTAGATACAGTAATGCTATTGTGTGTATTCGAAAGAAAGTTACACATTTAAAGCAAAGTCTTTCCACAGATTAGTCTCACCAAGTTAACGGAGTATGGATGCTATTATATTTTATCATATATCAGTTGGATGATTACGTAGTTGTTTAAGTATGATTATGAATTAGTATTAAATAGGAACTCTATAGAATGGATTACCTACCATATTTGGTGTTAGAGATATGAAACCAATGACTATCGTTAGAAAACTGGCTTTTATGTCTTAGCCAGGTGTTACAGACGAGTGCATTCGTATGAAGGGTGGAATAAAGACTAAGTTTGAACATTCCTATGACTTGCTAACATAACTGAAGTGCAGCACTGTCAGCAGCTAGAGGGGGCACTCCATTGTTAAATCTAGATCAGATCAAAGAAAGATCCAATTATAAAGGCGCCGCCTCAGTGGATTACTCCTGACAGTGGGCGCTATCTTGCAGTTGGTGATGACTGTGATGTTTGCTGTGTAGTGTTGTTGCAGAGGGGCTGTTAACAACACAACTTTATTTACAGATAGGAAACTCTTACCTCACGCTACTGAGGCACACAAATGTGCAGATTCTCTTCATGTTATTTGAAGGACTATGAATCTTTAAGGACATTTTGGGAAACATGCTTATTCACTTTCTTGATGAGAAGTTTGATACCACTCTCATGTCTGTATGCTAAAAATGAAGCTACTGTACAGCCAGCTGCCGGTTAGCTTAGCTTTGCATAAAGACTGAAAAGAGGGGGAAGCAGCTAGCCAGGCCCTGTCAAAGGCAACAAAATCCACCTACCAGCACCTCTAAAGCTCACTAATTAACACAGTATTGTTTGTTTAATCCATACACCAACAGAAATGTTATAACCACAAATTGTTAGCAGATTTTTTTTATAAGTCTTTAGATTGGAAGATGACTGTTGCCAATTTTGAAATGAGAACCATGTAAACGGCTCTTAAATATGCACGTGATGGCTACACACACCCTGCTAAAAGACAGGATAAAGCTATTTTTTGGACAAAGCCATGCTAGCTGTTTCCCCCCTGCTTCCAGTCTTTATGCTAAGCTAATCTAATCAGCTGCTGGCTTCATATTTAACCTACATACAGAGTCTCATCTAACTCTTGGTAAGAAAGCAATTAAATGCATTTCCCAAAATGTCGAACTACTCCTTTAAAGAAGCCTTCAAAGTCATATATGACCTGACCAAAAGCACAAGCCAGACTTGTCCATAATGGTGAAATTAACACATGAATTTAGTAATTAGTGAATATGTGTGTAAAGGAAGTAGGCTTTAGTAACACATATGGAAGGCACGTGTTCTGCAGCTTTCAACTGTCCTGGCCCAACTTTAAATGGTTTGCACTTATCAAGCCTGCCTGAAAATACTTCTGTTCAATGGGGTATATCCCCATCTGGAATACTGGACTACATGAAGCATTTATTCAGGTAAGTGACTGCTAATCTTTTATAATCCGGTTTTTAGTGCTTTTATCTGTAGACAAATTGTGACTGGATAATGGCTGGGTCATTGACTGTATGGGAGGGGGAAGAACAGCATGTGCCTTCAGTCCCAAAAACCAGGAGCGGCAATTGTTCCGGCCCCACCAGAGGATTGCTGAGGGGCGGACAAAGAGGCGAGCAAGGGCCATTAGAGCTTAATTTAATGCTCAGTTGCTCGACATTCTCGACAGCAAGACAAAAGATGATATGCGTCACCTCAACCTGCGTTTACACCTGGGTGACATTAAACAGAAGGAAAGGGAAATGATGAAGCTGAGTGATCACACAGTCAACCTATTTCACTTTGCCTTATGGCTTTGAAGGGTGTCCTTTCTCCTGGATGCATTAAGTGATGATACACAAAAGTATTGTTTTGTTTGCTGCTGTACAGCTACAAGAGTGTCCTTTAAACTTTGTGGGAACAGTTTGGGGCTCATTCCTTTTTCAACTAAAGCCCGACCAATTGATCAGCATTGCCAAAATTTTCAGCTAATATTAGCTTAACAAACATATCTGGATAGTTGCGTATATATCGTCCGATAAGTAACAAGAAGTTACAGTACAGAATGTCTCTTTTACAGTTTGTAAAACCAGGGAACACTGAGACGTTAATTTGACTTAAACTGTAAAATGTTAATTTATTTAATATCTAATTGAAGGGATCCTTATCAAAAATGTTTATGGTAAGTTTTGTGTTTATGTTAAAAGACCAAAATCAGAGGATATATGGTTATTGTATTTTTAAAAATCTCCAATACTGATATTAGTTCTATTCTCAAAAATCCATTATCGGTCAGCTCTAGTTTCACATCAGCTTCCAACCTCGCTAATGCTGTTGTGGCTGAAAGGGAGCAAATCCTTGCAGCCAGGTTAGCCAGGTAATTATCAGGTCAATAGGTGGTGAGATCAAATTTTTCTTTCTGCATGTACCCGAGAGCAATAAATTTGTCCTAATACACTTTTCCTTCCTGTCCAAAATATATCATTTCTACCTGAGTGTGGAGCAACCAAGCGTATAAATTAAAACTTGAACTTGTGTTCAGACTGAAGGCAAGTTATCCTATCCCTTAGCGCTGAAGAGCTTTCGTAGTCCAGTACAGACTTAAGCTCTAGCTAGCTAACAACGTGCACTGAAAGTACGTTATGTGACCGCTCAGAGTCCAGGTGAATGATTTTAAAATGTACCTGGAACTCCAGTTCTTTCTGTTATTTACCTCTAAACCCTCTCGCTTATCCCTGTTCATGAAGTAGAGTCGCACAGCTCAAGACAGTAAACTGTGTCCATTCTTGTCCTTTATGGTCTTTTCACGGACTTTTTTTGCAATGGTGCAACCTCTAAGATTCATTTCACATTCAGTCTGAACACATCTTTATTAACCTGCATTTCCAGCTCTGGCTTCATGTTGACTGATCAATGGTCACAATGGAGAGGATGCAGTTTTGCACTTTACCTACAGCATTAAGGAGCAGGGCTTGTGTTTAGTGGGCCAGCTTACATTTGGAAACATTTCAGCTTAGGACAGAGAGCACCACTCCTCCAACAGAGATTCAGTAATCACGTAATGACTGCAGGAGCCACAACTATCTACTATAAAAGACAGACGTGTTGTTGAAGGCAGAGGTTGATGGGTGGGTGTGCTGAGGGGCAGGGAGCAGGACTGAATAAATGAAGAGATGGTTTGGTTTGGGGTCACCTCTTCAGATGGTGGCATCGCGGGGCAGTTGAGGCACTGCCACTCCAGGCCTCCCGTTGGAGTCGCGCTGCATGTAGGGCAGCAAGTGGCCAGATGGTAACAAGCCTAGCAGCTCCTTGGATGTGCCTGGCCACCTCCGACCCCAGCGGCGACTACCATAACTGAGCCTGCGGCTTCGCCTCACTGCCTGGCCTAACAGCATGGCTGTCTGGGGCCACAGTGGGTCCGTGAAGCTAGAGATGCTGGCCTCCTGAAAAGGGATACAGGACCTACGCCTCAGTGGGCGTTCTTCTCGATAGATATAGGAGGTTGTGAAGAGGTTGGGGCTAAAGTCGAAGCAGGGCTGCCTTGAGCCCTGGGTCAGTGAGATACGGCCCTCCAGCGACGGCCCCAGCAGGCTGAGGCTAGTTCTGTCCGTGAACGAGTCCGTTCGGTCTTCATAGCCGAGGTCAGCGGGGGCTGAGCACTGCTGCAGGGGCCAGCCTCCGCGACCCTTCCCCCCCATGTCCGCAGTGCTGCCTCCCTCGCCACCACTGCGCTCTACTCTGACTGCCTCGTCTTCCTCCTCCTCCTCTTCCTGTTCCTCCGCCTCCGCTACCTCTTCCTCCTCCACCTCTCCCTCCACCACACCCTCCTCGTCATCTTCTGTGCCGGTGGGTGGTGGGGAGCGTGGGTCCCGCAAGAAGACCACTATGACAGTGATATTATCGCTAGAGCCCGCATCACGGGCTGAGGCCACCAGCTTGTGGGCTACCATGGTGGTGTCTCCAGTGTTCTCCTGGAGGTGGTCGCTGACCACCCGCACCGCCTCATCTGGACTCACTGTGTCCCAGAAGCCATCACAGGCCAGAATCAGGTAGTCTTCTGTACCGTCCAATGGGAAGATAGCATGGTCTGCATCACCACAGATGTAGGGCTTGTGCTCCGAGTCGCCTGTCAACACAAGTAACAGATTATTTTGTTAAGGCCTGATCAGCATTCATGACAGAAAAAGACTGAATACAGTACATGTGGTATGAGTATCTGACTGAACTAATAGTTTACCTATTGCTCTGGATACAGACAGACTGCCGTTAACCCTCCATGTGCCAAACCAGATCACACAGCCTCCCAGAGCCTCGATCCTCAGCTTCTCATCCTGTAGACACACATGAAGCTTAGGCTTTAGTGGTGGTCATAACGATGATAACTGTCAAATGGTACATAACAATCCTATCCTGCCATTCCCTGCAGCAAATGACCCAGTGCAGTGCATTACCTGCCTCTGTTGCGCACTTAAAGTGATAGTCCACCCAATCCCACTCTTATGGGGATATATAAATACACGTGCTGGGGTTTTTTTTTCCCCCATAGACAGCGCTGCAGATTTTTGACTGAAAATGAACAGTGAACGTTCAAAAGAACAGGGAACATGCCGTGACGACACGATGAAGGATGCTACGCCATGTTGTTCCTTGTTTGCAGTAGGAAAAAGTAGTGAAAAATCAAACAGAAGTTTGATGAGTGTTACTTGAAATAACTGAAACTTGAAGTACACAGTAACAATAAAGAATTGGTTGTAGACACTGTTACAAAATAGGTCATTTTTTCCCCCGTAGCACAGCAAAACTAAACAGACAGATTTTTGAAGGGACTATGGTGATTGGTTCTTGTACTATAATGGACATTAATGTTTGTAAACTTTAAAGGAATAGTTCAACATTTTGGGAAATATGCTTATTTAGCTTTCTGGCGAGAGTTAGAAGAGAAGATGGATACCACTCTCATGTCTGTCTGTTTAATATAAGGCTACAGCTGGTTAGCTTAGCTTAGCATAAAGACAAGAAACAGCTAGCCTGGCTCTGTCAAATCTACCTACACCTCTAAAGCTCACTAATTAACACATTATATCCATGGATGTATAATCTCATTCATTTGACAATATTATTTCTATTTCTTGACTGGGACCAATAACTCCTGGTTGCTCCGCTGGTTGTCTGGCAACTGCTCAGAGCCAAGAAATAGTCCGGCTGGTTCCCCCTGTTTCGAGTCTAAAGTTAAGCTAACCAGCCACTGGCTGTACGTTAGCTTCATATCGATCTTCTCATCTAACTCTCAAGCAGAAAGCAAATAACATATTTCCCCAGGTACAGAGAAGTTGACTTTTCGCTGACTGATTATCTGATTCTATTAATGTAGAAACAACACGTTTGTAAATATGCTTGGTACAAACTTGTTTAAAACTATGTAGACCACAAATACAGGCCTGTAGTTTAATTCATGATGGTATATAATGTCTCAAAATCTACTACATCAACCCAAATTCATCATTTTCAGCTATTGTTCTTCATTCAAGTGACAGATTTGTGCCTGGCGGTGTGTGAGGATGTGTAAGTGTGTTACCTCTCTGTCTGGTTTATGCGGTTTCATCAGCTCCACAACCTGTCCTTTCCTGACCAGAATGACCTGGGAGTCTCCCAGCCAGGCCACATACAACATCCGACCCCGCAGGAACGTCACCACGCCTGTTGTGCCGCAACGCAGGTGCTGCCGAACACAGACGCATGTTAACAGTATTCAGCTCACAACAAGCAGCAGCTGCACCATGACTACTTCATACAAGAGGGTACATGGAAAGACTGTGGAGTATGTTAGCTAATTTAAAAAATAAATAAATTGTGATTTGGTAAAAAAATAAAAAATCCATATATTTGTGTTTAGGAGGAAAATAAACAAATATGATTACAAATTGGTGCGACTGATCTATAACATGAAGTACCAGCTGTAGTGTCACAGTTTGCCTCTCAGTCACTTCCTGCAGCCACACAATCTCATCCCCAGCCCTCTGCATTACCCTCTCTTATCTGTCCCTGTCTCACTCCTCCCAGGCCATGTACTTTCTTCCTACTACCCAGACCTGCCACCCTCAAGCCGTCCACCAGATGCCCTCAGACTTTTCCAACAAACTTCCTCATTCCCTTGCTCACCTGTTCTCACTTCCCTCATCAGCCCTGCAGTCACCTGACCTTCTGCTCGTTCACCTGCTCACCTGTGCTCACTTCCCTCCATCAGCCACTCACTACATATTCCGGTCCCAGATCCTTTGTTCCTTTGCCAGTTAGTTTCTAGTTGCCATGTGTCTTGTTGCCGTTTTGCTTTGCGATTTTCCTTTGGAGTTTCTGACATTCGTACCTGGACCTGTCTACCTGCCTGCCTGTAAGCTTTACTTATGCACAATAAATCATAGAGTTGCACCAGCTTGCCTCTTCTGTCTGCGTTTGGGTCCAATCCCCATTGCCCTGCATAACCTACCTGTAAATGTGTGAATATGGTGAGAAAAACAAACATGGAAAAGCTACTAAAAAGTTGCTATTGTGATATTATGGTAGTAGGAGTGGTAGCAGCAGTAGTAGAAGCTGTAATAATAGTAGTAAGAGTGGCAGTGGAACATTAGCAGAAGCAGTAGTAGAAGTGCCAGCAGCAGTAGTAGTTGTAAAAGTAATAACAGTAGAGGTAGCAGTACTAGCATAAGTTGTGGTAGTATTACTGTGTAGTGGTGGCAGTAATAGCAGCAGTAGTAGTATCAGTAATATTAGTAGTAGCATCAGCATTAGTAGTGACAGTAGTACTGTAGCAGTAATAATAGTAGCAGCAGTAGTATTAGTAAAGAAATGCATTTCAGTTAACATAACAGATTATTACTTTAGATAATAATTTACACTGGTCTGTATCGTTCAATGTAAATCATTCTAAATGGGTTTGGTTCTTTGCAGGTGAGGTTACCTCCCGTGAGGCCTTCTTCACGAAGCGTTCATCAGTGACTTTGAAGGCTCTGCAGAGGGCCTCGATGGGGTCCTGGCTGAAGGATTCCTGGTGAACTAAGTTGACGTGGAGGTGGTTGGCAGCATAAATGGCAGCGTCCACGCCACCGTGACCATCAAACACAGCAAAGTAAGCCTGTTCTTCCTGATCCTGAGAGACAATACCAGTCAGTCGATCATGAAGTTAAATGAACACATAGTCCCATTAACACTACAGGTCTGCAGTTAGTAAATATCATGACTCAAAGGATTTTTTCATCTGATCTGAGCATTTGCAACCTTTATATATTTGAAAAATTAACCTCTAACTTATAGTGTGTTCATGTACTATGAGAAGCTCTAAAATCTGAGATATGACAGTTGGCTGCAAAAATCAAACCCAGAAGACACTCAATAACAAATATGAACACGTTGAAAAGTCCAATGTGAATTTGACAACTCCTTTAAATTAAAACTAGCATAATAGTTGTTTTTTACAATGGTGACTTTGACGCATTAATATCCTGACAATAGCAGAATGAATGACAAAAAAACACCTGAAAAGAAAGGCTACCTAAGATGAGAGAGAACTTTATTTATCCCAAGGGAAATTGCTGTGCAGCAGTTGCAGTACAAAGTAGGTAGCACGAGTGCAAATGTAAAATATCAAACACATATCCAAAATATAAGCAAGGTTAACAGTAAGGATCATAAGTTGCTCCTATCTCAAGTTGCTTCTTGGTGAGTTGCATATAGATATGTTTGAATGCATGATTTCTACTTGTAAAAGAGTATTTTTACATTGTGGTATTGCTAGATCCAAGTACTTCTTCCACCACTGTCGGTCGCCATCGTCAAGTCTATGATCGTCACTGAGAAAATTATAAAAGGCTTTTATACCAACTGGCCAGAGAGTGGTGCCATAACAACGAACTTTTGCATGGCGTGGGGAAGTCGTAGCTACCTGAACGTTGAAGAGTGTGTTGAAGTCGGGGATGATGACGTGCTTGTCCTCCATCTTGCGCCTCATGTTCTTGATGGCGTGGATGGAAGTTTCGTAGTACGGCTGTGGACGGCGGTGGAAGGGCAGCTCCTTCAGCCAGAGGCAGCACATCTCAAACAGTCTATTAAACACCAGCCGGGCTAGCGTCACAGACTCCATCTCTAACACACACACACACACACACACACACACACACACACACACACAGAGAGTCATGGGGGGGGAAAAATATCAAAACGTCCACAGAAACTTCCCCAACCTCTCTTGTCGTACAATCCACTTCTACTGTCAGTATGTTCAAGATGCACCACTTCTGTGGTGCATCATCACCTCCTCATATCTCTGAAGTCCCACTGGAAATGGCGCATGTAACGATTTATTGGAGAAACGATGTTTACAACAATTATTTAATGTCACGATCTGTTTAGTTAGTTCCTTTAACGAGGAATATTTATATTTTTCTAGGTCTGCAAAAAACATTTACACTGAATCTATCTACCAATTATTTTCTATTAGGCGATTGATCGTTGGTCTATACAGTAAGAAAAAATGTATCACAATTTCTTAGAGTCCGAGGTGACGTCTTCTTGTTTCATCCAACCAGCAGCCTAAAACCCAAATATATTCAGTTTTAAATCAATATAAAACGGAGAAAGGCAGCAAATCCTCACATTTAGAAGCTGAAATTGTTTAGCTTTTTGCTGGATAAATGACTGAAACAATTAAGTGATTACGTTCTCTTGTCATAATATAAAACAAATTGAACTGAAAGGTTTTAGTTTCATTTTTCTGCTGTGTCAAAAATTGAATTCTGAAAAGTCCCCATCCCCAGTGAAAATTACGCCCCTGTAGATAGTAAACCCCCAGGGACCTGTTTTATTTTTTCAGAAAGGCAGATGAAAGAAACTCACTGAGAGATTGCACTGAGTTACAGAAGTTAATGGAACAGAGGCAAGCCCAGAAGTGGCATCAGTGCTTCTGCTCTCTGTAATAACCAAGACAAAGGCTGTGTGTGTGTGTGTGTGTGTGTGCACATGGGCTTGACCTACTAATGTTAGCTGCAGGTATAATAGTCTATCCTGTCTCTGCCATCGTCCTCTCTCTCACTCTGCTCTCCCAAATATGTCATCAGTGCGATAGAGAGGGTGAGAGACAGAGCAGCCTACACTGTGTCCCATTTCCTCCCTTCACCCTCACCCCTCCACCTTCTAAAAAAAGTACATGCACATCAAACACTGCCCCAATACTAGACTTCACTGTTCAGTCCCTTCTTTCTCCAAATGAAGATGTTTCAGCACTGCGTCTGGCTTCAAGGGCTACTCATAATGCCTTGCAAATGGCTGAAGATTAAAAAAAATGAAGAGTAGAGTGCAGTGAAGCAGCATCAAACAGGATGTGATCGGCTGTTACACAAGACAAGCTCTTTGAGAGAGCAGAGCAGTTTGAGCTTCACTGCAAGGCCATCAAAACTGAAACGGGCAGCAGTACACCATGCTTTATCCGCCATGTGTTTTTCGCAAGGATAATGAAAAATGTGTGGTAAATAAAGCACGGTGTATGTATCCCCTGCATTTGGCCTGTCTTAAAGGATAAGGCTGGCAATATTCTATCATTATTACTGTAAACAAATCCCATGAAAAGACCAGAACCAAGAATGCGTTAGTCCATCTCTTAATACGTTCTGACGTTAAACAGTTGGTCACTGTAGTTTTTGGCAAATGTTACTCAAACAGGAGTGAATAGTGTTTAATTTGTTGGGAACTATTTTCAGCAGTGGATTAATTTAATACACATTTGGTGCTCTTGTGGGTATTTCCAACAGTGTACTGTATGTGGGAGTGACTCAAAGTAATCTACAGTTCAGAATACACATAATGATTTGATCAGTTGTTAATATAAAAATGCTGATTAGTGCAGCTTTAACAGGTGTTGACTGCTGAATATAATCGTATGCATGATGTATTTTTCTGCAATAAAAGTTGCAAATCCAACATTATATAATTATTTTCAGTCTATATTCATTAATACACACATTAACAAAACATTCATTCTTATATTGGACTAATTTCTATAATGAAAATATAATTAGACAAAGCTTGATGACCATTTGAATGAAAATCTCTTGGCCCATGGTGGCTGTAGTATATCCTGGCTCATGGCTGTGAGGATGTTTTGGACTTTCTGCCCTCTAGCGGTCAAATACCACTTAATGCAGCTTTGCGGGGGAGAACTGGGACAAAGCCCTGGTGGTTACATGCCTGCGTATGTGTGTGGGATGAAGTGAGAGCGAGACCTAATTTGTCTGTGCCTCTATATATATGTGTGTGAGAGAGAGAGAGAGCAGTCTCGTGGGCTCCCCCGGGACTCACGTGGTAATGGGTCAACTCCATCTTCTACGGTCTTATTGAGGTGGTGGATGGAGAGGTCAGTCTGCAGGAGGCTGTCTGCGGTGGCTCTGGCCAGGGCTGCAGCCAGGGAGCACGGACAGTTGCTGTGGTGAGGAGAGACGACACAGTTATGAATGGGTCAGAAATAAAAATCATATTGCAGCAATCCTCTGTGGAAATCAACAATGTCTTCTATCATTAAGCCAGTTTATTTGACTGACAGTAAAATAGGCTTAATAGGATATACTTTGTATGTGTAGATATTCAGTAGGCCCACAATATCTAGCTATTCCCTTAAAAGAAGTAAGTTGTTTTTTTTGTTTTGTTTTTCCCCAATACAGAATGGCAGATATCAGCTGATTTTAGCTAGTTGCAGATATTGGTATCAGCATATATGCCTGCTAAGTGGGTCAAGGGATCACCAAAGTTATTACAAGTTATTACCTGAGGGGGACATGAAAATAATAAAAACGAGAAATTTCACCTAAAACCACAAATGTCAACCTCATGGTAGCGCTAGATGAAAAGTCAGAGAATCACCAAAGTCATTAGGAAAGATCTTCTTCCGTCTGTGCATTATCTCACTGTGCAACACACTGTCACTTTACACTGTACATACTGCTCTATATTATATATCATATACATATTTATCCTTGCCTACTCTTTTTATATATATATTTTATTATTACTTTTTTCGATTGACATTTATCTTGTTGTACAGCTGAGCTGACCGACTCTTGTCCAACACATTTCATTGCACTGCTGACCCCTGTGTTGACTGCACATGACAAATAAAAACTTAAAGCCAATATTTTGAGAATAAGTGAGAACTCTGACCAGCTGGTGGCGCTAAATAAAAAATCGGGGGATCCCCAAAGTTAGTAGGCTTTATCTTCTGGGGACCATGAATGTCTGGACCAAATTTCATGGCAGTCCTTCTAATAGTTGTCGAGCTATTTCAGTGTGGACCAAAGTGGTGGACCAACCATTGCCATCCCTAGAGCCACGCTGCTAGCATGGCTAAACATGAATATCAGCATATATATTATAGAATATCTTGTGTGCAAGTGGAAGGTTTGGCATAAGAAAGGCCAAAACGCATTCGATTATATGAAAAACGAACTTTCACAGAGCTGAAAACATGCATGAAAAGTCGACATTTTGACAGAAAGAAAAAGCTTATTTAAATACAAGATTGATATAAAAGATTTTTCATTTTCACTGAATGGTGGAACGATCAAAACAAGCCCTCTAATCACTGCATTATACATTTTAACTGCTTTAATTTAGGACTTCCTGTAGACCCACTGATATCCTGTCAGCCGGCGTGAGCGGGTGCCAGTGTTGGCCTTGAAGAACGTTAAAATGATATAACAGCTCTGTTTGAGTGCAGCGGTACATCACTACATCTGGCCAGAGCTGTGTGTGCTGGAGGAGGTGCATCTCTTCTTAAGGTTAACGAGAGTTGGGGAGGACGAGGAGGAAGAAGAGGGGTCGTTTGAAGGACTGAAGGCTTGCTTGTACATGAGTCACCAAGATAACTAGGTCATCTCCATATGCAGGTAACCATGGTAACCCAACTTCTGGATCCTCTCCCTCACTCAAATTAAGTTGAAAATAAACCAGAACTGAACTGATATTAGCTTCTTAATTAAGGGAGTGAGGGCCAAAGCTCGCTTCAGTCCTGTGAAAGAGTATAATTATGTATTCATGCATGATGCTGGACACATTATGATAATCTGATCTGCAGTCAGTCATACCTTAAATCCATCCCTTTTTCTTGAAACGTAAAAAAATATTTCATCCAGGAGTAATGTGGAGTTGTGATTAAAAGTCTTTTTTGGTTACATCATGAAACGATAAATAATAACTGACTGGTTTCAACAGAAGCAGTTCATAATCAAGGTTCAAATCAGGAGAGAAAACTGTCTGACCTTTTTATGCATTCATTTGGGGTGTCTTGATTGGTTAATTGGGGCAACAGGTAATAATGATTGTCATTCTGAAAGTACTTCCCTGGAACTCGCAAACTAAAACACAAAAAAACCCCAGAAAATAAAAGTGAACATGGTTATTATTAACTCAGGTTAATCTGCAGCCACACTAGCTGCTTTGTGAGGCTGTACTTGAGCTAAATGCTAATGTCAGTATGCTAACACAATGTTAACATGCTGATGTTTAGCAGGTACAATGTTTAGCATGTTGGCATACTAACATCTGCTAATTAGCGCTTAACACAAAGTACAGCTGATGGGAATGTCTTTACAAATTATAAGTTTGACCTGATGATGGCGCTACATGAAAAGTCAGAAGATCTCTAAAGTCATTAGGATTCATCTTCTGGGAGCCATGAATGTCTCTACAAAATTTCATGGCAAACAATCCAATAGCTGGTGGTTCATTTCAGTCTGGACCAAAGCTGTGGAATGACTGTCTGAAAGGCCATCCATAGGGCTATGCTGCTAAAATAACTAAAAACACACAGTACGTTCACAAAAAGGGTCTGAAATCAGTTTCCTAATTCAGGCCTGGATATAATGTTGCATAACGTTTAAAAGTCCAAAAAGTCTCTTTCTGTGAGCGTGAACAAAAGGTCCCTACTTCTAATGGACGGTTTAACCCTTCCAAAATCCTCAATTCTTGGTCAAGAATGATGGCTTCCTTAAAATGTTTTGCCATTAGATATTCCAAACTCCGCTTTTTTTTATTGCTTTTTGTCAAAACTCCACATTACTCCTGCTCCTTTGTACACGTTTGAAGATTTTAACACTTTTTTTTTGTTGTTGTTGAGTGCATCCCAAGATTTACCCACTGAACACAACACTTTTGGGACTTTTTTTTTTTCACTTAATATTACATGAAAGCCATGCTGGTTTATATTCATTTAAAACGTAGCAGTGTGGCGGCTGAATCCTCAAAGATACACTCAATAACAGTATGATGTTGCACAGTTGGAATAGGCACTGCATTTAATTTACCCAAATAAATGAGCTTGGGTTGGCTGAGTACAACACAGGACATATTCTACAATTAAATACTGTGTATTAAGTGTGAAAGGACCTCTGTGGCTGTTATGTAAAATGACAAGGGTTTAATCAATGAAAACCCAAGCCAACAGTAAACGGCTTCAACATCTTTAATGAATTCAGCTCTACTCTTGTTAACTGAGGCAACTACGTGAAGTAATTTTCTTATAATAAATTTCTAAAAATGTGGACAGACTTGAAGGCTTTCCACAAATGAGAGAAGATGTTTGTGTTTACATTTATGACTATATACTAGCTTTGGAATATTTTAGCAAAATGTGGTCACATCACACCACGTCTCTGCATTGGCTTCTGGTAAATTTTAGCATTTGATTATAAATTCTTGTCCCCGGCTTTGTTTCACAGCATCTCTCTGACATGCTTCGTCGTATTCGGGCTGGTCAGACCTCTTAGGTCATTTGTTCCACGGCTTAAACATGCAAAGTTGGTGAAACTGCTTTTGGTTTTTATGGTCTGAGTCTAGTGGGGAGATAAACAAAGCATTCATAGTCTTTCTTGCATAGATGCTCTCTGTGCTTTCCCAGAGAAAAAGTCCAGAATAAAAAGAGGAAGTAATACAACAAGTAGGGTTAGTAAAATAAAACAATTGCTAAACTTCCTGTTCAAACAGAACATTCCTCTTTCTAGAAAGGTGAACAAATTCCACATGAAAACATATTTCCTCCCTTCAAATTAAAAGTCTTAGCCGAAGCCACATAGGACTTAACAGGATTTTGTACGGCAATGCCCTGTTTATAATTTAACATACACACAACTAGTCAACACAGTTATGAAGCGGAGTCCTTTTTTGTGTTTTTTGATGTGTAATATTTTTGCTAGCACACCATGGAAGCATGTGTACATGCAGCTAATGGTCTTTTCTGTAAAGCACTCTGTATTTCCCTTGGAATGAAATGTGCCCTTTAAATAGGCTTGCTTTGCATTTCCTATTGTCAACAAAAATATCATGCTTTCATATCTGTAGTTATAATTTGCCTCTCCTTTCTTCTTCTCTGCTCTCTCAATATGTTGTAGTGTTGGGAAAAAGTTAAAATGTAAAGTTGAAACACAACGGGGGAATATTCCTCTCTCCATGGCAACCACAGAAACTACAAATAACTTCACTGATGATGTTACAGAAATAGTTAAACGTATTAAAAAGGCAATTACTCATTTCCATCCTGAGGTTGAGTCCGAATATATCCAGACAATTTGTGACGTATTTTCTCCACATCACTGTAGAAAATGAGAATTAAAAAAAAATGTTTTTAGAGTTTTGCAGAAATGTATAATGTCGATGTCTTTTCTCACAATAGGGTTGATCAATAATGATATTTAATCACAGGCTTTTGCATTTACACTTGGTATTAATTAGCATTCTTGTCAATTTGGTTCTGCCTACATTATGATCAGATCTCAAAATGCAAAGCTGGCACACTTGTCAGAAAACATGGGACACCAGAGATCAAGGGTAGCGATGCAGGGAACTCTCGATGGGCCACTACGACGTGCAAGGTGAGGGTCATCTGACAGACGGACACGGTCTCGGTTGATGGCGCTAGCATGCCGGTTCAATTCACAATAACTGGCATCCTGTCACTTCTCCAGACCTCTAGACCGCATAGGATTCTGAGCCAAGGTGAGACTCTGGCACAACTGAAACACCTGCAGTATTGTAGAGATCAACCTTACTGCAGGTGCTAACGTGTTAAAGCCAATGGCCTTCATCAGGTTTATCAATAAAAACGTGTGAAAAGGCATTTTCAAATAGAAAAATGGTTCCGCAGGTTGAGCACAGATGCTCTCCAGTCTGGCCTTCAGATCTGGTCCACAGGTGGTAGAACTGTTTTTTCTGACTCATTCTGTGTGAAAATCTCTAGTTAGCGAAAGTAGGGATGGTCCAAATGGCTTGTAGCAATATATTGGGGTTTTTCTTGTTAAAAGCGTCTTCCTTAGGTGCAATTTTTTAAACTACAGCCACTGTTGGCATCAGAAATAAGGTAATCTAGACCAGAGAGTTGTGTATCCACTGTTGTAATTCCTCTCCTCCCTTTTGAAACTTCCTTTTCGGCATTTTGTCCTCAAACTGGGTCAAGGGCTAGAACCATCAGGAACAGAGTAGTTTAAGCATGCCCCCATAAAGCAGTAACCAAGTATGTTGTTCTCCTTCTTAAAAGGCAGATCATCACTTTACAGAGATCTTAATCTGGTGCCACCATCAGGTCAAAAAATTCTCCTTGACGAGGAGACCACTGGGTTAAACAGCTAACCAGTTTGGATCAATGGAGCACAATACTGGGCTAACTTTACCCAGTACCAAGGGGTTGTTTTGACCCAGTGTTGGCTTTATTTTCTTATGACTGTTGGGTTATTTACCCAAACTCAATATGGTTTTTGGATCCAGTATTGGAGACACAACAAGCTCACGTCACAAATTTATTGTTAGTTGTACAAAACAATGTGACATTCAAAACTGCAAAGGATACACATATTATTAACAATCAGTGACAGATGTAAGTTTAAAACGAGCTACAGCAGATTATAACTGTTCGCAATCACACCATATTTTAGTTTGGATAAATAATAGTACAAAACGATAACACTGTCGAAACAACCCCTTGTCTTAAGTGGTTTTCTACCTATGGGTACTGGATAAAGTTTTCTTTTTCAGGCAGGGCTAATGTCGGTGTGAATGCAGAAAAAGCTTCATATTAGCCTAAACTAAACAGAACGAGGACTGTGGATTTTGTCCTCCATCACTTACATTGGAATTGCATTAGGACATCAGCCAGCTTGGAAACAGCGACCAAAAAAACTATTTAAATGTACATTTGAGCATGTGAGTATTGTTTTAAAACAGACTTGAAAAATGTGAACCTTTTTTAAGTTGGATTTTATTAAGTATAATATTGAATTTCAGTTTGCTGGACAGTCAGGTCAGTGCAAACGTTGAATGTTGAGGGAGGGAGAATGTGTATATAAGAACATCATGTTGATATATTCTTTCTCTTAGTTACTCAGTTAAATAGTTTTTTTTATGGCTTGACCTCTGCAGTATTCTCTATAACAGAAACTGTGTTAACCAATGTGCACTATTTGCATAGAGCAACATATTTAAGGTACTTGTACGTAGGGTTTTTTTCGATTTTAGATGCCTCTCTGTTTACTACTTTATACTACGTGCTATAAAAATTAACAGATGTATAAACATGTGAGAGTGCAATGGATAAAAGAGGAAGTGAAGACAGAGGGAGAAAAGAGGATAGAGATGAGGGGAGGGGAGGGTGCAACTATCAGTATAGGGTTTTTTTCCTCTCCTCCATGTTTCCATTCATAGAAACATCTTCCTCTCTCTCTCCCCTCTCCTCTCCTCACTCGTTCCACCACTGGTTGCCCTGTGGGGGTGGATGCTGAGCTGAGAGGCTCTGATTGGCTGCAGGTCACACAGGAGAACACACCGGTGCACCAATGACAGCTCCCTGTGGCTTGTGCATCACAGTGAGGTCATGTGGAGCGGAGGAGGATTAAAAAGGGGAGCTTAATCTCAGTTCACACCATCACGCTGCAACAACACGATAGACTAGATGAAAGACCAGCGCTGGTTCGACTGGTTCAGTTGATCATCACACATACATACCTAGTGATGTTTGAGTCGATCTGTGCTCCATTTTACAATGTGTCTTCTTCTGTCTGTCTCTTAATTCTAATGAAATGAAAGCCACGTTTCAATGTGAATATTTGAAAATAGCGCGCACACCCACACAAATAATCCAGTACAACAAAAACCACGAGACACCAAAAACTCCTTTCCGACAGTCTCTGAACTGAGAAACTGAGCAGTAATCACTTTAAGGTAACATTCATCACAAGGCCACTGCTTTGGATTGGATTGTCTTGTACAGGTGTTCCTGTTATTGTGTCCGCCTCCTGTGTGCTGCACACGACTGGTGACCTCAACACTTTGTAAAGGACAAACTGCTTTCTATACTGTATGTATTTATGAATATTCTAGCAACATCTACAGGCTAAAGAAGTAACAGCTTAACTGTATGCCACCTGCAGGCATCAAGTGTTAAAACTGCAGTTTTCGCTACTGTGTGTGTGTGTGTGTGTGTGTGTGTGTGTGGTGTTCAATACTTTGACATTTTAAACCTGCAAAATGTCAAAGTTTTGTTAACTGGAGCATATTTTTTGCTGAATACTGAAGAGTGCAGAGTTCACGCTGCTCAGAGTGTCACCGTTGCTGTGTCTCAATTCAGGGATCCGCATCCTTCTGGTCTACGGAGCATTTCCTATTTGCGTCACCAGCGTCACGAAACGCCGCACCTGTCGCCTAGCAACCTTGACAGCTGCAGTTGAGGTTAGAGGTTTTTGAGGCACCTTGGTGTTTTAACATTTGTATCATTAGCTATTCGAGTGAATTGAAACTGAATACTTAAATTTAAAAAGTGTGATCCTGCTCGGCCGCTGTTGACGATACGTTTGGGGACGCCGTAATTCTCTTGCGCGCAATGAATCTTGGGATAGGTTGGGCCACGACGGATACAGCCGTTGGATCCTTCAAATTCGGGAAAAGAAGGCCGCATTTGAGGGAGCCTTCGAAATGGGACAGCCCTGTCGCGCCGCTGTGACGCATTCGGTCTTCAAATGCAGCGTTCGAAGGTTGTGGCCCAACAGCACCAGTGTCCTCTGTCCTCGAGGGGACCAGGGGCGTGGTGACCACATTTGATTTGGCTGAAGAAATAAACCAGTGGGTATTAAACAATATTTGAACTAGACACTGGATTTGCCCTTTTATTCAAATCCTTTTTTTTTTTTTTTTTTTTCTTTCACAAAGTCACAGACAAAAATTGAAGAATGTGAATGGATGAAATCTGCCTGTTTTCCGTAAGTCAGCGGTGATTTTAGTATTTGGCTAGTTAGCGTTAGTCGCTTGTTAGTTATTGAAATAATAATTTTGAAGTCTAAAGCACCACAGTGTAACATATCAGGCTCTCTGGTTCTCATTGGAGTCATGATTTAAAATCAAAGAAAAAACCACAGTGTTCAGTTTTTAAAGGGCCCTGAGACAAAAACGCAATATGATCTCCACATTACGGTCACATCACACACACCACGAGATTACTTATTAATAATATAACTTAATATTACCATTTTCAGAAGGACCAGAGTTGTCAAGGCACCGCAATAAAACATACATGAAGTCACTTCTTGGACATGGAGACGAATAAAGTAAAGCAAATGAAAATGAAATTCTGCTTATATTACTGTGTGGTAGGCTAAACATTTTTAATCCAGTTGAATATATGTTTAACTTAACACATTTAATATCACAACTTACAGTGATATATTTAACATTTGACTTATTTTACCTTCAGGGGATCAGCTTGGACAGAGAGAAGGAGGAGGAGGAGGGGATGAAATGTGAATACCGTATTTAAGAATAAATGGAACCTACAGCTCGGGAACTAACAATTATTATCATTATCAATTAATCTGCCAAATATTTTCTTGATTGATGAATTAATTGTTAGTGAAATTGTCACTGACATTGTCAACGAACAGCCCAAAAACAAAAGATATAATAATATAAAACAGAGAAAAGCCAGAAAATCTGCCAGAAAATAGTTGGTTTACTTGCTTAAAAAAATGACTTTAGTCGATTATCAGAAAAGTTGCTGATTAATTCCCTCGATTAATCGACTGCTTGTAATATTTTCCCTCTAATTCTCACAACATAACCCCAACAACCGCCCGGTTAAATGTTTCCCTGGCTACAGCCTCGACTGTTGATAACATTTGGAGCTGGATATAGCGGTATGCTTCGAGTCAGAGGTGATCTCCGTGGTCTTTACCACAGTCTGGTGTTGCTTTTGTTCTGTCGTGCGGTCTCTGCTGCGCTCTGCGCTCAGCTACAGTCGTGCGGGGAGCTTTGACAGGCTGCTCGCACTGATAAAGCTGGAGAGCTCTGAGAGAGAGAGAGAGTATGTGTTAGCAGATGACTCATGCATGCAGCCATGTTTTGTTTTGTTTTTTACCATCGCTTTCTACAAGCTTGTTCTTTTCTACAGAATTAGCCCCAGAGTGGAGCAACAAGGTTGTTTCCATAGCAACACAGAAGCAAGTGACTGACAGTGTAATGTAATCGGTCGTCTTGCTGCCAAACCCACAGAACAAGCTTCATCTTCTTCATTTATTCTAATATTGAAGCCAATTTTCTGTGCCAAACTGAGGTGAGAGTGTAGATCCACACACGGCTCTATTGATACGCTCTGTTTTGGGCACTGGTCCCTTCAACCAGGCATTCCTCATCTTAAACCAGGAATTCAGCAGAGCCTTTTCTAGGAACAGAGAGAAAATCCTCTCGCTATTTCCATTCTCACTTTTTTTTTTTTTTTAAATCCAATTTTCCTAAATGTGGTAAAAAGAAAATTTGAATTACTGTTTTTCTAACAACTACTGTTATGTGAACACAGTATTCTCAAGAGGGCATAGCAGGATTACATAACACAAAGAGCGCCAGTAACCCTTAAATCATAGCATTTTTTTTCCCACTGCTGCTTCTCCCTTAAGATGGCTTTCAAATGACTTTGAATTAATTTGTCTCCTCAGTTCACACACACCATGTGGCGCTTTAGTCTGTTGCCGGGCTTTCTGGCATCTAATGGTGAGTGGCAGGAATCCACTGATGCTGCATCTAAACTGCTGGAAATCACAAAAATTAAGTCTTTATTACATATTTTTTAACTAAAAGGGTAAAACCTTTTTGTTCTCTCTTTTCCATTCAGTCTTTTTCCGGCATTAAAATAAAAATGTATTGAAATTGTCTTACAATACCAAGTCATTAAGCAAATCTACTTTTTTGGTATTCATTTGACAGGGACAATGCACATTAACATTAATACAAATGTACCAGTGTCGACCAATGGTTATTTTTCAACTGTTGTCCCTCAGCCAGATTTTTAAAAAATATCTATATTTCACCCATATTCTTCAGAAAAACCTACATTTTACTCAAAACTGCCATGCTGTTTGGTTTTCCATACTACACCTACAGTACATCTATGTCTAAATGTCATTTTACAGTAATTTTGTGTTACCATTTGAAGGATCCGGCTGGTGTTATTATTGTGTTTATTTTTATTTTATTGTAATGTTTTCTGATCTGACGCCACTATTGACAGGACGCCATCATTTGCCAGTGACTTCCAAAACCGTCACCATTCACTGTTGAAAAATAAATCAGTTTCATGATGTGACAACGCTCTGGTTTAAGGTTTGTTTAGACCACAGACTGTATATAAAGATGGACGACGCGTCTCCCACTGTACAAAAATGAAGACAAAATATCCCGGATACGGTCGCTGCCATCTTGCGCTGGTGACGCCAGAGTCTGCGCAGTAGTGATCCGATGTCCCGCCCATTCACCCGCCTGAACCAATCGCGAGCACACTCAGTTTAATGTCAATCATGACGTGACATCCTCTCTTTATAGCATCAAATAACTAATTAAAACCAGACTTGTCATAATAATGAACACTTGAACCTACATCAGCGTTTTAAGAACTACCTAAAAAGAAACCATCTTTGGGGGAAAATGTATTTGACGTGTACTTTGACTTATCAGTTTGGCGCCCATGTCCCATCCGCTAACATGGAGGGGGCGGGGTTTATGAGCTATACTGCAGCCAGCCACCAGGGGGCTGTCATGTTGTCCATCTTTATATACAGTCTATGGTTTAGACACAAAAAGAGCTTGGTTAGAGTTCGGGAAATATCATGGTTTGGGTTAAAATAACTACTTTAAGGTTTGCCGCAATGGAACGATTGTGGTCATGGTTAAAAGAAACCAACGCTGATTATTGGTTGGAAACAGGAAACGAACGGCGGTCTCCTGCATTTAAAGTCCAACATTTTGTTGACCCATCCATCCACTGTCCGACAGACGAGAGTCATAATTACTTTGGCTGCTAGAGGTCTCTGTCACTTGAATGTAAACACATTTATAGAGCTGCTGTTTTTCTAAGGAGGACAGACTTGTGTAAAGAGTGGCGCAGCAGACGGAGGGACTGATATGGAGGTTGATTAACGGCGTGTCTACATCCATTTATGGCTAACTGTGGGATTGGTAATCAGGCTTGTGCATGTGCACCCAGTTTCACAATTACTGAGATTTATGACACTGAACCATGCGCACACACGGCTTTATAAATGTGTATGTGTATGTGGGATTGACTCAGAATAAACTACAGCGTGTGTGTTCATGGTAATGAAGGAACATGTCACCCAGAGCAACAAAGTGGCTCATTGATGTGTTTTTGGGCAACAATGGAGCTCTATGGACGGCACAGAGGAATCCGACTTTGGCTACACAAACGCTACTTGTTAGTGGCATCAATTCATTGTTGCTTTTGTTCTTTTCACTGGATTTGTCGACAATAAGAACAATACACATTGTCAAGAGACTTATTCTTTAATAACAACACCTCCCGAGATATTTTCATAGAGTATCTGTAGACTCAGTAGAGATGTAGCTGTTGATACTAACAAAATGTTTATATAAAAACATGACAACACTGTACTAAGAGCACGAACTAAGCCATGACTTTTAGTGCAAGACTGTGGAACAAAAGTGGATCTGTACAGGTGTGACATGTAAACAGTAAAATCTGCACAGTGTGGTTGAGGACAACAGCAGATGTCAACAAAAAGTGTGTGTGGTGTTTCGCCCTCTCAGCAGTTCTACCTTATAACCTAAGTACACCTCTGGATGTTTTCGGAGCACTGCTGATGGTACACTGTGCACTTCAAACAGTGTGGAAATGATGGAGCTACTGTGACTGCAGACGTCACAGAGTGCTGCCGTATGCATTTGCAATGCCATGTTCCACTTACGATGAAGTGCACAATGTTGGCTGCAGAGAGGTGTATCTAATCTGTCATAAAATTAGAAAAACCTCCACGGCCACGAAGCTCCTGTAACAACCTACAGCACATCTGGGACTGTAGTTGTGTAGGCAGTGGGTCTACTACTTCAGCAAGACATGACAGTAACTGGAGACTTAAAGGTGATGCACTGCAAGGAAAATGAGGTGTAAAGCTTTGCATGTGTCAACGTATTTGAAATGGTTGTGTATCTGCTGTAGCTCAGTTTCCAGATAAGCCTCCAGCCTCCACACATAGACTGGGGAACTTGCATGTAATTCCCTCTGAGGTTTTTGAGCAGGCCCAGTGTTGCTCTGCACAAAGCCTTAAGGCAGTATTATGTAATCTACCAGCTGGATCATTGGTGGATTGCTGAGAGCCTATAGGGGAGCCACACCATGTCCTGACCTGAACTATCTCTGGAAGCTCCTTTTAAATTGAACCGACTCCACATAAACAACAGTGTCACCTGTGTGAGCAATGAAAGTTAGCGTTTCGACATCTTGAGCATTACAAGCACCATAATACAAAATAGTCAAATCAACAGCTGTTTGTCTGCAAATAAACAACTCTAAAAAAAAAATTTCTTCTCGCCCTATGCGCATTTCATTTTTCCATATTTCGTCCCAGCAGTTAAAAGTGTCGACTTTTTGGAAAATACCCTTGGGAAAGATTGATACCACTTTCTATGTTTTGTATTCTTTTTGCCTTAAGTAGACATCTAGAGCCTGAAGGCGATTAGCTTAGCACAAAGACTGGAAGCAGGGGGAAACAGCTAGCCTGGCTCTCTTCAATAATACACCTACCATCACAGGAAATATGCGTTATAGGATAAAATCATTGCTGATTTTGGTCTTTTCTTGGGGATTTGTTCACAATAAAAACTATATATAGAATATCGGCAGCCTTATCCTTTTTTAAAGATTTATTGGCTGAAGATTTTAAGTGCTGAACACATCTACTCTCCTGCCCTCAGCCTGTTCCACTCTGCTGCAGCCATGTTGGGAAAAACAACCAGGAATCCAACATTTTCTCTCTAATTGACTCATTTATTATTATTAATCATACCTTGACATCCTACGACATAGCACAGCACACACGATATCCTTCAGGGCTGTCAAAAGGGAAAGATTTAGTGCAAGAAGAAATGTCACTTCAAGCCTCAACATGCTGACTTGATCCTATCCTCACCATCTGTTTTAACAGAGTATTAAATTGCTTAGAGGATGAAGTGCTGGTGATCGTGAACCGCTCCCTGCTCAGAAAACAGCTGTTGTGAAACCTCTCCTAAATAAATGCAACCTCAACCCCATAATACTTTTATTTTAAAATCCTTACTTTGTAGTTAAAATCACAGAAAATTTTAAGCAGCTCATTTCTTATGTAATCTTTTCAGCATTTTAGATGTTTCACTTGGGCTTTTATGCTCAGCTCAGCACCGAACCAGCTTCAGGAGACAAATGCATGTCAAGAAAGTGACTTTTAGAAGTCCTAGCCTTTGATTGGTGCTGATTTAGATATATTTGATTATTGTTAGTTTTAATTTAGTTTTCTTCAGTGAAATTTTAATCTCAATTTCGTCATGCAGTTTTTTGTCTCATAAGCTTTCCGTGGCTACAGCTGCTGCCATTTACTAAAATAAATACATGTATTGATCAAGGCCAAAAGAAGAGCAATATTTTAATATTAATGACGATGTGACCATTTAGTCTAACGGAAGCACTTTGGTTAATCATTTCGAGCCATTTCCATAAGATTAGCTGTGAATGTTCACGGTCCACAGTGAATCAATTCTTGTATTTGATGACGTTTTCTTTGATCAAACTTTCCACTTGAACACAAGAAATATCAAAACTTTGAGAGACAGACTGCTATTAAATGTACATTAATGCTCCCCAGAGGATACACCGTGTCCATTTTGGACACACACTTTCCTCAGGTCGAAATGTCATCTTTACACAAAATAATTTACGCACATTCATATCACAGGTTGCGCTGAAACAATTAATCGATTAGTCGACTGACAGAAAATGAATTCTGTCATTTATCAAGCCATTTTTCATCTTCTTAAAAGCTCCCACTGCGATTCACTTTTACAAGATGGCCAACACTTTTTTACATGTTTTAATTTATATGTACTTCCATATATTTTGCTATTTTATCTGTTAGAACATTCATTAGTTGCAGCCCTACTTAAGAGAAAACCTTCCATTTGATAGCTCCATGGCGTCCCTCTAGGCCCACACACAGAGCAGACTTCATTCGTACGTCAGGTTTGTCACCTAAAATGCTTTTAAAAGAAAAATAAAAAATGTGTGAGGTTGGTGTTTGCAGAACTGAGCCCAAGAGATAGTGGCACTTTTGGTGGGCTGATAGAATGATTCATGCCGCAGTGTAGGTCCACCGTCATTTATGACCTCGTTATTGTTCCTTATACAGCTTTACATTATAATATACAAATAAAACATATTTAATTCCAGTTAGATAATCATTTACCATGTTGAAATCCAACAGTATAGTCACACTCTTTGACCTTGGTGTGTTATCCTTTTCTCCAGGTGCTCATTTAGATTCAGATAAATTAATTATTCTATGTATGGTTGCTTTACGGTCTCTCCCCTCTTCAGCAGCTTTGAAATCCATTTTTCAAGGTCAGACAGGTAGGGATGCTGGACTATAATGTGAGCCGGACTGTTTTGCATTCTGTTCATCTGCCACAAACCTATGACTCATCATTTAAATTATGGGCACCTTGTGTGAGCAAAGAAGCAGCAACACTTTGGACTGGAAGAGCTTCTGTAAAAGTGTCTATCCATAATGCCCTAGGAGGAAAAGGAGGACACTGCACACTTTTGAAGGTCACTGCACTTCCAAAAATGGGGCCTCTCCAGAGCTGAATTAATTAAGGCGCCTGTTTTAGAGATGTCAGTGTGAGCCACTGCTGGAAAGACTAGTGATTTTTTTTTTTTTATGTTATAGAGTTACAAATGAACCAACAACAGACTGCCACGCTGTAACACTTATGCTGTCTGCTACTGCAACTGTTTTACTCAACACTTTCTAAGAAAAGCAATTAATATGAATCCAATAATTCGTGCAATATCACGTGCAACATTATTGCTGCTGAGCCATAAATCATTCAATACATACTATTGTGAAATGCACACCTTCTACTCCTCCTCTTTTAAATGTCACCAAAATATATCCACAGATTCTTTCCATTTTACTGTATAAATAAAATGGTTTAAATGTTTTTAAAAATGCCAAAAGCTGAGACTATATTTATTTATATTTATTTAACTAAAATCACAAAGGTTTCAAGATCTTACAGCAAAGTGGATGCTGGTTTTGTAAACCCCACAGACACGTTTCATTTTTTTCAGAAAGGCAGGTGAAAGAAATGCTGAATGAGAGATTTAATAGGAAGAAGCTAGTGGAACAGAGGCTAGGCAGGAAGTGATGTCATGATTTCGGGTCTCTATACTCCAAAAAATCTGCAGTCTTTAAGCCAGAACTGAGACAGCGCACATCGACAAACGTTTTAACAGGCTGAACTTGATGTAAAGTCAGTGGAGTGTCTCTTGAAGCAGTTGTTCCTAAAGAAGCAGCACGATGGCTTCTAGCACATGACAGGAGGGCACTGTAGTTTTAAGTGCCTGTCTGAGTTTGCATGTTCTGTCCGTATTTGCATGGTTTCCCTTTCCTCCCACAGCTGTGGTGAACAGGAGACTGTAAAATGTTCATGACTGTGAGTGTGTCTCAGTCCTCTCCCCAGTGCATGCTGGGACAGTCTTAACTCCCCAGTTATAGGAGGGAATGGCAAATGATTTAACACCTTACTGTACATCCAGTCCAATTCTTTCAGAGATGTATGACCAGTATAACACCAGGTTTACTATTATATTTACTATTATATTATTGTGTTAATTAACAAGACTAAGCGTCTGCAGTCATGCTATACTTGGGCACAGCGATGCTTTGAGCTTAATACTAACGTCAGCATGCTAACATGCTCACAGTGACAATGTTAACAAGCTGATGCAGTTATGTTGGTGTGTTAGCATGCTAACATTTGCTAATTGGCACTAAACACACAGTACAACTGAGGCTGATGGGAATGTTTAAAGTTAACGGAAGGAAGTTATTACAATTCATTATGGCTATCCATCCAATAGTTGTCAAGACATTTCACACACAAAAAAAGTCAACCTTGTTGTGGCGCTTACTATAAAAAGACATGGAATCACCAAAGTCAGTAGCCGCTAGCCTCAAGCAGAGACGAGGAGCGGGCTACAGAGGTCCAGTGAGCTCACTTCTTTCTAACTCCCCCAGATTTTTTTCATTTTATAACTTGTAGTCTTCAGACCCAACTGACGCTGGCTCAGATATCACTTGATGAGGGCTATTAGCTACATTAGCAATTGATTAATATTAGGAGATGAAGAGCAGTTTTTTAGCCACTGTGAACTGATGTAAAATCTAATCTACAATTAGAGACAGTTATACTTATTGTTCTTCATTACAGTTAACCTGACTTCTATTATTTAACACATTATTTAACAAATAAAATCAACACAATGGTCTGACATTAAGAGGCTTTCTTTATAATGTGTTCATTATACTGGCATCACAGAGAGCATGGTCACTTTATTACATTTTGTTTACCATAATCGTTTCATGGTTGTAGTAGCTGGAGGATGCCGTGTAAATCAAATACTGCAGGCTCAACAATTGCCAGTGGTGGTGGAGGTCAGTAACTGAGGCCGCCCTCTGTGGTAATCCCAGCAAGACACTTTGATTAAGGGATTACTGCTGCAACTAATTTCAAAGGCTGGGATAGCCCAGACCAGAGCTATAGGAGGCAAAGGAGGAGAGGACTAAGGAAAAAAAACTGCAAACAAGAATGGAGGCAGGATGAAGTTAAAACACCCAAAACATGTTGAAGATGAGCACTGGTCACTCTCACAATGTTTCCAGCACTGACTTTGTTTTGTATGCGTTACCAGGCCAGCGTTTTCTAAGACAGGATGCCTCAAAGTCACCGAAAAACCCCTTTAAGGGAGGCTGACACAGACTCAAACAGCTTCAACTTTCAGAGGTGCTCTAGAAAGCCCATACAGTTACTTCCCAGAAGCCCTCAGAGGATGTAAATCTCCAGGGGGACCAAATCTCCTGGCTTCATATTGCTCTGATTAAACAGTGGAAAGCCAGTGGACAGACAGATGGTAGTGTGAAAAACTAGGACTCTCAAAAATTCCATGCAAACGCACTTTCTGTGCCGGAGCCTATGTTGACTTCCATTTAAAGCTCTGCTTTCTCACAGTAAAGCTGTTTCACGGGGAGAGAGGCAGCTATCACAAGAGTGGCGGCTGTGTCTGACGACGTTTTACAAACACTGGATGTGGTGAGAGCTGTATCCACTGTCTTTTGAAACTAGTTCATCCCAAAAATGAGGTCACTTCATTCTGAGACAGTACATGTGGGACTTCAGTGGATGGTCTGATTTGTCTGCTGTAAAGTGACAAAATCGTCTAACGTTTGCTCACTGCAGATGAAATCCACTTTGAGCTCTGGACTGCAGCTTTATTCTGGATCAATGCTACGGTAATACACACAGTGCATTCCTCTATTGGCATTGCAGTACCTTGCTAGTGAAGCATCTGCTGGGTCTAGTCTAGTCGTGACCTTTGATGTTCTAATTAAAGCAGAAAGGAGAGCATATTGTCAGATATGCTCAAGAGTCGTCTCCATGAATACAGCTTCATTCTTCTGGGTGAAGGCTAATGGACCTTTTTTTAAATGAAAAGCTTGGAGTGGCCTACTATTAACCACATTATCGGACCCCTTTTGATGCATGTCATTGCCTCAGTCTCTCCCCTCATTTCCTGTCATGTTTCTACTCTCGACTTGCTAGTAAAGGCATTAAAATACAAAAAAATACTTTTAACACCTTTTAATACTTTAATTTTCACACCATCTCTCCCTCAGATTCCCTGCGAACATTGCCAATTGTTGACATTTTTCATTTCAGCAAGAATTGTTATATAAAGCCCAACAAGATCAACCACGAAACATCATCCATGCACAATCTAATCTGTAGCACTTTTCGAACCCTTAAGAGGGTAACTACACCCTCGGATTCTGCTAGAATCGTCCCTCACAGCATATTTAGAAAATGCAACAGAGGAGCAAGGACTGTAGGAGGCGTGGAGCGACGTAGAGCTGGTAGTCTGCGCTAACCAGCCGTGAGCAGCTCCTGTCAGACCCTCTGATTCTCTGCTGGACAGACAGGGAGTCTGGTGGAGCCCTGACAGTCACTAGAAGCACATTTATGGCCCTTTGAGAGAGAGTCACTGTGTGGGTACCTGACTGCAGAAGAATCTCGTTGACCGTCGTCATGTATGACGTCGCTTATCAGGTTCAGCATATAAACAAATTATTTTTGGAATTAGTTTCTATGGCTTTACATTTGTTCTTAGTACATTATTATTATATTGCTGCTCTTTTTGAGTGCTGCCCCTTGGTCATCGATAGTGCGTCATGATGCTGATTTTGGTGTTTCTCTCTTTATTATTTTTGGCATTGTGTATATTTGGATTTTGATTCTGGATCTGTTTATTGATATTTTATATTTTTTTTACATTCTTTATAGTTGCACTCTTTCCTACTTTGTACTATAACTGCTGCACAACAGTTTCCATCATGATAAATAAAGTTCTGTCTTATCTTAGGGGTCTGTTCAGGTCGACCGTATCAGGTCTCTCTTTCTTCAAAATGTATTTATGCACTTGGAGTTCGGGTAGTTTTTCCACGGGTCTATTTCGGCAGAGCAGATGACTAAATTTACGTCACATTGACCGACACAGACCCTCGCGGCTGTGGATGGGGAAAGTATAATTTGTGCTTTATTTGGAATTTGAGTAACATTTCTCCAATGCAGCCATTCTTTCCTCTGCTTAGGAAACACTTTGAGCAGTCTTCATATTAGCAACTGTCAAAGGGACAAGATGATTTGTGATTTAGTCTTTACTACAGTGTTCTCCCACATTGGACCTTCTGTGGTCACAACAGAATCATAAATAATGACAAAGTGCTGCACAAGTGGAACATCGGACACGATTAATATTCCAGGGGGATGTGAGTGATAAAACACGTTGCTCTGTAACTAAGGCATGTTAGCCAGCTCCAAATTACAAGAGATGGTTCATAAGAGAGTCCCCAGCCTACTACTCTACTCACAACACCAAATGTAGGACTGTATGTGTATTAAGTTCATTATACTCCAAATTCACAGGAAACAAAGTTGTGCACATGCAAATACAGAGAAACAAAGCTTCCTACCGCGATGTAACCTTAATTATTGGACAAACAACTACAAGTGTGCTAAAAAACACAGAAGGTATTTTGGGGCTGTGATTGTGGGGTGGAAGGACAAGGGGAGGATTAAAATCCCTACATAGCACACACAATATCAAAACCATCCTATCTCCCATAGAAAAATCAATCTCTCATCCCTATTTAATTCATTTTTCATTCATTATTATGTGTTTCATCATTAATCAGCATCATCTTTGTGCAGAATGTTTTTGTTTGTCACCAGATTTAATGCTATTTTACTGCTCAGTCTATTTATTGCTCATTAATTAAACTGTCTTTATCCTGTACAGATTGATCTGTGGTACTACAGATGAAATGGTCACTAATTTCTTAGATGCACCAGCTACGTGTGAAAACAGCCCCTGGAGTGTAGGAGTGATAAGAGTGTGTGTGGGCAGGTGGACATTAATGCGGCCGCACGCTCCTGTATTGGCAGTGTTTCCTCTCTCCTGTGCAGCATCCTACTTCTGCAGGATGGCCTGAGGGAAGTCCTCATTAATAAAGCCCTTGAGGGGTTTGCTTGTTCCAAACAAAGTGAGCTCGACCTTGAACTAGAGGACATGACTTATAATGGTTCAACAATCACTGAATGTTGATGTGGTTGATCATTCTTGATAAAACTCAGTGCAACAGGGTGGAGGTAGGGTGTACTACACAGCTATACAGTTAAAGTTCAACTAAAAATCACAAAGATCTGTTTGACTGACAGCTAAGCTGAGACACAGTGTAAACTAACTTGAACTAATAACTCTAACTGTAAGCCGAAGCCAGACTTTGTTAGTGGTGGTATTAAAGAATAAAGACACCATTTAGCATCAAAACCAACCAATGTTGACTTTCGTAGTTATGTTTTTACGCTGTTCGATGTGCTGCAGCTGACTAGCTAATTCACTATCTGACGTTGGCGGTGCACTTTCCCCTGGTGGATGTTTGTTTGGAAGCTTGTTCAACAAGCCAATCTGCGTGCTTGTCGATAAGAAGGAGAGATTAGGTAGAAAGTTAATCTGGGTCATGATTCAAAGTCTGAAAGCAAATTTCAGAGGCAGCATGACTTCATTAAATGTCAACGCAAATATGCAAACAGTGTGGACACAAACACATCATGCAAATTTGCTCTAGGTGGCATAAATTGAGGTAAAGTCCATGCAAGTTTTAAATGTTTTAGCTAAAGCAAAAAAATCGCACTCACCCTGTGGCTATATGAGTCCAATTCATGAATGTACAGAGGCAAGAAAAAAAGGAGCGAGACTGGAGGAAAATAACAGAAACAACTGGGTTATGAGTTCTGAGATCAGTAAGTGGTTGAGCTAACGAGCTACAGCTAACATCTGTACAGTCAGTACATTGGCTATTCAGGGCATTTAAGCACAGACTGCAAAAAAACACTAAAACTGCACAAATTAATTGATTATCAAAATAGTTGCTGTTTAATTATCTGTTGATCGACTAATTGATTAAACAACTAAATGTTTCAGGTCTGAATTAATCATAAAATTCATGTGACGGTAAGCTTAATTACATTTAGGTTATCTAAAAACATTATCTTCCATCTAATTTCAAATCAGCCAACAGAATGTGTTTTTTTTTCATGGGGAAAACATCAATAAATCATTTTAATTACTGATACCAGAGCAGCTCCAACAGCATGGTCATTGGTGATGTCGCAGTTTTACAGTCTGTGGTTTATCCTTTAATAAATCCATCACCAGCCGCTCCTCTAACACCACCTACTCTTCCACTTGTGTGTGTGTGTGTGTGTGTGTGTGTGTGTGTGTGTGTGTGTGTGTGTGTGTGTGCATGCGCGCATGCATGCTCGCTCAAGTGTGCCATGTGTGCCGGAGGAAGCCGGATCTACCCCCTAGTTCTTTACAGCTGCGGGAGACATTTCTGTTTAATGAGGTCTAGAAAGGCTCTCCCCTCAATTACGATCTATCAGCTCTCAGTGTGTGTGGAGGGTCATTTAACTCCCCCCCTCTTACTCCTCTTCAAGTCATCATCAATTCATCAGCCCTCAGTACAAACAGTCAGTGGCGTCAGACTACTGAGAAGTTTCTTTATTCTGGATGAACAAAATTGCGCATCAGATTTATTGTATATTTCATTTCAGAATCAAGAACGATGTGATCAGTCTTTTAGGTGCGGATGCTGATCAATGTAATGTCATTAGAATAGGCAAATCTAATGCAAATCAATAGTTGGTTCAAAGGGCAGTATAGAGGTGACAGAAAACAACAAAGATCCCCAGTAGGACACAGACCAGGGACGCTGCAATGACACGGTCAGCGTCTTAAACCTCTACACCACCAGGACACCCGCTGTTAAATAAACTCAAAGGTTCCCTGTGAAACAAAAGTTATGTTTACATTCACTGTTTCTCACCATAAACACATTGTGAGCTCTAAACAAATATGTTGAACTTATTTCGTTCTTCATAAAACACTTGCAAAGAAATATTTCTGTAAAATTTGAAATCATGCATTGTTGACATCCTGTTTGCTAGCTAACAAGCTTCTTTTTCACTGCCTTTGTTGGCGCATTGTTATGTATGTTAGCACGTTAGCGCCACCAACTGTCGATCTATGAATAGCGTGAAAACAATGGCAGGATGTGAGCCTCATGTGCATATGTGATGCAGACAAAACTCCTAAAAACACTGCTCCATAGTACTACTAACAGTCAAAAACTCCACAAGGTACCTTTAACTCAACTTAAAACTACTTAACTGGAGACAAGGTCACAGCTGCAGCAATCCATGTAAGTCCCACTGCGCTCTGTTAGCTTTACTATCACAAAACTATATGAGAAGCAAGAATCGCCAGCTCAAACGCCGAATCATCCCATACCTTCCTTGAGAAATTCAGATTTTGTGTAATGTAAATGCTTTTGCGCTTTTTTCACTTGCGTTGTTGTACAGAAAAGTAAAAATCCTTTACATACGTTACGGTGTAGTACGCAAGTTTACATATGAGGTACCACCGCAGTAATGGCGGCTTGTCTACAGCCCAGATTCGTCAATATGTCTGCTTGTTTTATTCACACAGCAGAATAATTTAAGTCCTTGGAAGTAAACCCTCCACACACACACACACACTTCAACATGTGTTCAGGGGGAGTAGACTGCATCCTCTTCTGTTCAGATGTGAGTCCCAGCTGCCTGGAGGAAAATGGATTAAAATCTAACCGGCATCATTTTAACACACACACACACACACACACACACACACACACACACACACACACACACACACACACACACACACAAGCTCGGTCCACACCCCCAAACTCGTTCTAGCACACCAAGTGCTTCACCCGCCCCCTATTAACACACACTCACACATAGAGGGGATCTCTCTTCTTGCAGAAGTCTATTATTAGCTGTTCAACCCAGAGACAAACTAATGACACGTTGGGATGAATCACCAGAGCTGCTGCCTCCGACTATCATTACACTCGCAGCACAGCTACAGTAGACAGCCATGTAGGATGCTGGCCACCACACAAACACACACTCATACCTTCAGTCTGCCTCAAGAACTGCAGCGAAAGTTCTCATCCATGAAGCACTGAGGCCCACGTGGCTGCAGGTTTTCATTCCAGCACGCTCAAAACCTGATTCAACTAACATCCCATCATCTGATGTGTTTAACCTCAATACTTTTTCGGTACCAACCGAAATGTGTCCGTGGCAAAAAGTAAGCTGTCATTGTTTGATCTGATAGGTGCTGATTTAAAGCTGCACGAATCATTGTTTTTATATATAACATATGAAAGGCATCGCTTATAGTGATGAACTGCACGTGGGAAAAGTTTGCCTTCAAGGCTTTCTACCAAAAGTACGTACTGTAGTTCAACAATGACTTATTTGAACCCAAACCATGATCTTTTCCTAACCCTAACCAAGTAGTTTTGGTGCCTAAACCTAACTAAACTGCAACCGTTTCACAACGTTAACCACACGTTATAAAGGCTTTCTGGCAGGACTACGGGCACAGTTTGAAAAGATCATTGTTTGGGTTAAAATTATTTAAGTTTCACACGGGACACAAACAGCGGCCTCCTGGGTGAAAATCCAGTGTTTGACCCATCCATCCATCCATCCACCCACCCCGACCGCCTCACTGCACGGACTTTGTCGCTCTTTATACTACGTCTGGCAGAAAGCGCTGAAGGCAAACTTCTCCCATGTGCTGATGAACCCGCAGAGACTCTGCAGTTCCCCTCAGCTCTGCAGTGCTTTTTAATGTCTTTCAGCTCATTGTTTTGGTTTTACTTACTTCACCGCTCACATCAACTCCATTTCCAGCAGGGATGCAACTATCCGATACTGACCTTGTTTAGCGGATCAGGTATCGGCCAGACGTGACCATTTCACCCTTAATACAGATTGATTGCCAATGTCATTATAAAATACAGTGTTTCTGAATCAGTTTTTACCACCACAGCCATGTTACCTTACATTAAAATTATCCCAGTGCACTCCAGGCAGTGAGGTTTACAGAATTTACATTCAGAAAAAGAGAGAACTGGTATAGAATCGTTACTCTTTATTGACAGATAATAATAAGCTGAGGAATTGGAATTGGTATTTGGAGACAAAAAAGTAATTTTCACCCACAGCAGGCACTATTTTCACTGAAAAAGCTCCTAAAAACCCACTGTACACTACTTGTTCAGCACCATATGGCAAACAGACTCACTTAGCGACTAGCTGGTGAACATAGTGGAGCATTTAGCTGCTGAAGAGTCAGATATTTCCCTCAGGAATTGGTGGAGACCAAAAACAGAGCTAAAAGGAGAGTGAATATTGGACTTCATCAGGTGGCCAGAAACACGACTCCAAATTAATGATCTGCTGGATGTGTAAATAAGCAACTGTTATAACATAACATAATACGTTCGCCAATATGTTAGTGTTGCATATACAGCTTTTTCTGCTGCCCCGAAGTGGCCAAAAATATCTATCATTACTGCTTTGAGTCTTTTTACCAGATTGTTGAGACAGCATTTAACGTTTGAGATCTGGGGGTGCCTTGGTGGCCTGGGGATTAACGCAGCAGCAGATTGTAGACGGCCTCTTTCAGCTCATTGTTCATCAGAGTCGTTTACAGCAACAGCAGGCAGCTGTTTGCAGCGAAACACAAGCCTTGATAAACCTTGTGAAGGTTTGGGTCTGGCTTGGGGACCTTTGTTGCTGTTGTCATTCCTCTTCATCTCTCTACTGTGTGCCTCTCTAATAACAGCAAAAAACAAAAGGGGTGTGTGGGAAAAACATGGCTATGTATTTCTTTCTCAAAGTAAGGTATCAAAGAATTATCAGTACTGAAAGTTGTGTAACTCATCTGTACTCTATATATAATCTATATAGTATATAATCTATGTCCAAACTTTTCTAACACTACCCAGCCCAGTGTTTGACACACGGCCATCTCGCTGATTTGTACCACAGTATCGCAAAACTTCTTGATGGTTGATAAATTTAAATAATCTCACAGTATTTATTGCCATGTCTCCCAACTCTATTGAGCATAAGAAAGCAGCAAAACCTAAAGAACTAGGTGTACTGCTTGCATTTGTTCTGCTGTTCTCTAAAGCCCTGTTATCAAACTGCCAGTCTTGACTGAAACATGGCTAGCCTGCCGCTGCATTCAGACTACAAAACACCATTATTACTCTGTGCAAGGACGCCTGCGGTTGTTACCATGACAACTGATGTATATGATGTAAATGAGTGTCAAAACACACAGAGCTCAGACGTTGTCACATGTACATTTTCACAGAAGACTGTGAGCCCAGAAATGCACAGAGACCACAGCTTTAACTGGCAGCGGGCAAAGTTAATGAGGGTGATACATTAGATCGTGTATCAGCTCTGAATGAGAGTTGATACATGATCTGTGTTCCCTGTAACTCCTGTACCAGGGAAGCAGTTGGCAGCTCATTTTACTCATCGAAACACTTTAAACCATGAGACAACACTGAAATCCTAGATGTCGGTCAGTATGTTTGTCTGTTCAATATAAAGTTCCAGTGTAAGATATCTCCACCAACTGGCCTGATTGACATTTGAATATTCCTCTTAGTTAAACGACAGAATACATCATTGGTCCATCCACGCCCTCCACAACACATATATGTGTTTTCTGATCACATGAAGTCACTGTAGTGTTCATCACTACACATACATATACATTCTTATTATAAAAAAATATAGATTATAGTTGCTTGAAGGTTAGGGGAACATTGTGGTTTGGGTTAAAGTAACTACTTTGTTAAGATTAGGTGACTTTCGTCGTCATGGTTACAATAAGAAGCATGTTGTCAAAGTTTGGCAACAATCGCGTTCATGGTTGAAAGAAACCAACCTTGATTGTCAGTTGGAAATAGGGAACGAACGCCGACCTCCCGTGTTGAAGTCCGACGTTTTGTTGATCCATCCATCGACCCCGACCTCTCCTCACAGCCAGCCCTCTGCAAACTTTGTGGCTCTATAATAACGTCACACTCCTTTGCTCCTGATGGACAAGAGTCATAATGTCTTTTTGTCTTTTTTGGCCATTTGCTGAAACAACTGAGGCTGTTGTTTTTCTGGGGAGGACAGTGTGGGATATTCATGTTCCTCAGAGGACGATTCCTCATCATTTTGGTGAACCTCTTACCTTTCCTCTATCCTCACATCAAAACCTACTCTCGTCAGCTGTGTTCATAAAACAGCCAAAATTGAGTGACCCTCTTGACCTTGTGAGCAGCTGGAACAGCTATCTCCTGGTCGGGTCTCTTTAAGATAAACTGCTCCGTGGACAGGAGCCAAAGAGTGATTCATAGACTCCAACAAGCCAAATATACTGTATAAGATGCTTCCTTGGCCAGAAAAGAGAGACAAAGGGACATTTTACAAAGCAAGCTTAGGCGGCGAGCTGCAGTTATTTTGGTTAAGTTTGGCTAACAACTGTTTCACAAAGCCAGATTGGATGGACTTCAGCTTTTATCCAAACCTGGTCAGGAGCAGGAGCCACACTAACATGAGGAGTCGCACGCCGATCTAACTGCTCTCATGTGCTTTGGAGAGCTGTCCGCTAAAAACTTACAACACCCAGCCCTCATGTAATCACACGTTTCTGCTTTGTTTCAGTGTTGTTCAACATCAGAAGGATCTGTAGTTGTCAGGGAGCCCAGGGAGTTGTTAAAAAAACAGCTATTTTTGATCTTTTCTTTTTTGTATTTTCCACCGGTGAAAGAACTCCTCGGATCCTTTAATTAAGTAAAAGTAGAAATGCCACAATGTAAAATATATTCCATTACAAGTAAAAGTCCTGCATGAAAAATGTACGCAAGTATTATCAGCAAAATGTACAGAGACTATCAAAAGTATTTATTATGCTAGATTCCCCGTTTCATGATGTTATATAATCTATATTATATTAGTGGATTATTATTATTATTATTATTATTATTATTATTATTATTATTATTGATGCATTAACATGTTAGCAACATTTTATTGTAGTAGCTGGTTGAGGTGGAGCTAATTTTAACAGCTTTATGTACTTAATCTTTAACATATTTAATAAATTGGTCATTTGTTTTGTCTGTAAAATCTTAATCTGCAAAGTAAATAGTAATTACAACTGTCAGATAAATGTAGTAAAGTTTCCCTCTGAAATGCAGTGGAGCAGAAGTACAGCAGAAAATGGAAATACTCAAGTAAAGTACCTCAAAAACAATGCCTGAGTAAATGTACTTAGTTACAATACCACTGGTACTTTCCATTAGTTCATATTGTCCAGCCTATGCACAGTACAGGGAGGCAAAATGGATGAAATCTTCTATCATCATGAGTCATTTTATATCAGGATAGCATTTTCTGGAAACAGATTATAGATAAAATAGCCACTGGAGAATTTATTTTTGGGTTAATGGCGTGAATCAAATACTTGGCAGATCTGCCAAATACAACCGAAAACATATATGGGACAGGTACTTAAAAAAAAAAAAAAAAGGTATATCACCGTACATATCATCATATTGCCGAACCAGATTCAAACTTGACATTCTGCTTTCCTGGAGCGGTTCACGGTGACAGACATCAGGTGGTGAGGGGGGGGACACTCACACTCAAAACAGCTGACAGCTTAAACAAATTATTTCAAAGTCAGAGAGTCGTAGAGAGTGGGATGCAGATTGAATTCAGTCTGTGCTTTGAGTATGGAGCTGGAGTCTATAGGCTAACCACGAGCCAGGTGCAGTGACCGTGTGCAGCTTTCTGGAGTGTTGTGGTCACGGTGAGGTTGCCAGGTTTGTGCGCATATATATATATATATATATA